>JAPMLY010000635.1:0-82822 GCA_026401115.1 Tetraselmis chui
TGAGGAAGAGACGCAGGCTGGCCATGCGGATGACCGGGGAGAAGGTCTCCGTGTAGTCCAGTCCAGCGCGTTGACTGCACCCCTTGGCGACGAACCGCGCTTTGAAGCGGGAGACGTCGCCGGCTGTATCCGACTTGACTTTGAAGATCCACATGTTGTTAACGACCATGCGGCCGGGGGGGAGGTCCACAAGGTCCCACGTGCCGTTGCTGATGAGGGAGGAATACTCCTGTTGCATAGCGGCTTGCCATTGGGGGGCTTGGGCGCTGTCCAGTGCAGCTCGGTAGGATTTTGGTTCCACACACTCTCGGGCGGAGAGGAGGGCGATGGCAGTAGGGGACGTGCCGGCATGTGTGTGTGGGGGACCAGTGACAAGGTCGGGGACGTGAGGGTGCTCAAAGATGTCCTCTTGAGCTTTGCCTTGTTCAGGATCACAACACGCCGTTACGAGTGTTGGTGGGTAGTCGGACAAGTGGGCAACCATATCGCCGTAGCGAATGGGGTGGGAGCGGAGCCGAGCATGGCGAGGGGCTGGCGGGGGGGGTAGGGGTGTGGGTAATGTGAGGTCAATGGGGTGGGATATGGGTGAGTTTGCGGGTACGTCGTCCGAAGAGTCGGTGATGGTCGAGTCGACGGAGGGTTGTGTGTCGAAGCCTGGGGTGTCTTCCTGAAAGACAACATGTACGGAAGTGGTGATGCGACGCGTTTCCGGATTGTAGACACGATACCCGGGTGCGTCAGGGGGATAGCCCACCATGACGCCGCGAAATGCTTTTTCACTGAGTTTCCGACGTTGTTTGTCGGGGACCTTGGCGAAAACGGCGCAGCCGAAGACGCGGAACTTGGAGGCGTTGGGCACCGACGACGTAAGGAGTGTGAGGGGGACGCCCCCATTAGGTCCGACCGAGCGACTGTACGTGCGGTTGCGAAGGTACACAACAGTGCTGACAGCGCACGACCACATGGAGTTGGGAACGGCCATGTTGTGGAGCATCGCCGATGCATTGTCCCGGATGGTGCGCCAGGGACGTTCGGCCTTGCCGAGCATGTGGTGGGCGTATGGGGCAGAGAACTGTACCCCGACGCCGAGGTGTGCGCACATCCGGCGAGTGACAGCAGCTTCAAACACAGAGTCTGAGTCAAATTTGAGGACCGGTGCGAACGCGCCCGTCTGGGAGTGATGGCGGGCATGCAAGTGTTTGATGTCCAAGAGGATGGTTTCCAATTCCGAACATGCGTCGTCTTTAGACTTAAGGAACCGCACCCACATGTAGTTGGTGTGGTGGTCGATGACGAGCAAGCAATAACGGAGGCCATGTGGGGAGGGGACATTGACCGGGCCCCATAGGTCAGCGGACAGGTTGAGGAGGGGGTGGGATGGCTTCGCGCAAGCGGCTGTGTTGCGTGGTGCAGCTGTGGCTTTGTGAAGTAAACAAGAGTCGCAAGAAACTTTGGTTACAACGCTAGTTAACACAGGGCTAGTCGGGACACCGTGAGTATGTTGGGCCTGAAGGCTTTGCATGTTGAGGTGGCCATATCGACGGTGCCACAGGACGGGATCACACTGGGCAGTAAGGGCAACTTGAGGTGAGGGGTCAAGTGCCGCCGGTGCGGATGGGCTGGAAGGGAGGTCCGGCTGGTGGGGAAGGAGGTAGAGACCGTTTCCGGACGGTTCTAGCACACCCATGCTTGTGGGTACCAAAAGCAAACCAGTGTCAGAGTTGGAGGGGAATATGAATTCACAACCGCTGTGAGTTTGCATCCAGCTGACACTAAGGAGTCTGCCGATACGCTGTGCTGAACGAGATGATAGGTCAGGGGTGTAGAGTGCATACACAGTGCGGTGAATGAGCTGGCCAGAGGCAAGTCTGACAGAAATCCGCACTGAGCCACTGCCCTTAACGTCAACGCCGACACCGCCCACGCGAGAGGGAGCGGAGGGGGGCGTGAATTTCACGAAGTCATCTCGGAACGCAGTGAGGTTAATCGAGCAGGCGGAATCAACGACCCAAAACTTTGACAGATTACGACCCGGGGCGAGGGAAGAGGAGAATGCCACAGAGCTGAATGGGACACTCACCTCGTCGTCAGCGTAGTCATCAGCGCAGTCCGCGAGGGTGGGTAGGCAGTCGGTGTCATCGGCGGGGGCGTCGTCGGCAGGGACGTCGCTTAGCAGCGCAGCGTGAGCAGAGGGGGTGCCGTCGGCGGCGCCGTACTTCTGGACTGTCAGCCTACGCTTGGCGAGATTCCACTTAAGGATAGCGTCATCCGTGGCAGTGCACGCGGACATGAGATGGTGGAGGCTGCCACAAACGCCACACTTGTTGGGTCGATGGCCGCGAGGGTTACGGTGTGGTGGGCCTCGACCGCTGTGCGAGCCGCGGCCCGCAGCGACGAACGCGGAGATGGGAGGGGGTGATATGGCCGGAGCGGTTGCGTCCGGAGCAGGGTCGTCGTCCATGTTGTGCGCAAGGTGGAGAATGTTGGCCATCACTTCATCAGCCGACATGATGTAGTCCGTGTCAAAGGCGTTGATGACGCATTGCTTCGCCTGACCGTGTGGGCCGCTGCTGGAAATACCGCGCAGCATGAGGAGACCGAGGTGGTGGGGGTGGATGGCAACGGAGCCATCAACCAATTGGCATGTGTCGTTGTAGTCGTCAAAGGTCTGGCGCATGTAGTGGACATAGTCACTGAGTGACTGACCAGGGCGATGTCTGACCGTCAAGTTGTCCAAGAGGGACAAGGAGCGAGCAAAAGACCGACAGTCGAGGCGTTCACACAGAATGTCCCACGCGGCAGCGGCGCAGTCAGGGCGGGCTAGAGAAACGCATTTCATGGCTTGGTCAGCGCGCTTATTCGCGCTGGCTGCATGGAGAAGCAGCGTGTAGGCGTAGTGCTGTGCTGGTTCGTCGAGCCAAACGCCGGAATCGCGTATGGCTAGCTGTGGAATGAGGTATGCGGCCTTGATGGAGAGGAAATTAAGGAAGGTCCTCTTCCATTGCTTAAAGTCCGTGGTCGGGCACATGACGGGGACCGACATCTTCATGGACCGGTTGAGGGCGTCCTTGTCGAAGCCGGGGGCTTCGTGTGCCGCCCGGTTGATGACCACCGGGTCAATAGTGGGGCGACGACGGCCACGGGTGGTGGGGTCGCCATGTTGGACTGGGGGAGAGTGCCGGCCATGAAAGGGAGGAGGTGGGCCACCGGGAAAGGGAGAGCGGCCGGCCATGGGACGCGGCGGGCCGTACGAGTGCGGGTGGTCACGGTAGGGGGGGATGAGGTGAGAGGGCGCCTCCGGGATGTGAGGGCCGGGGTGGTGAAGGGCATATCCGGCGTGGGGGAAGGGGGGAGGGGGGAGGGGGGAGGGGGGAGGTGGTGGGAGGTGATCAACCCGGACGCGTGACGCGAGGGGTCGTGGTGCGCATCGGCACGCGAGGGCTCGCGGGGCGCATCGTGACGGCGCTGTGCGACTGTGGGGTCGCCAACAGGAGCTGCATGAGTAGCAGCAGCACAGAATGTTTCTGCGTCCGGGGGTACGTAACCATGCTGGGGATGTTCAAGGAGGTGGAGGGTGTGGCCGTCGTGGCTGGCCCGGACGGGTTCGAGGTGAGCATCGTGGCGGCGCTGAGGTACAGGGGGGTGCGGATTAGCACCCGCAGCAGCAACAGCACCCTCGGCCGACTGCGAGTCGAGACGAGCTGTTATGCTCGCCACTTGCGCAACGAGCAGCGCGAGAGTATCCGGGGGGTGATCGAGGGTGCTCTGGTGAGAGCCTGACTCGGGGGAATCAACAGGTGAAATAGGCGGGTTTTTCTGCGCCATTTCGACAGAGGGCGAAAAAGAAAGAGCTGGATGAAAAACAGGCAGCGGTAAAAACCGCTAGCCGGACTCGTGCCTAACAGCGGTATGCAAAGAGACGGCATGATGCCCGCCGACCCCTCGGCATGTAGCCCCGGGGTGTCTCAGAGCACCTTTTCTGTATCCTCCACCCAATGTGGGGCACAAGTCGAGGCCAAGGCCATGACAGGTGGAGCGCTGCGCTGGTGGCTGATTCGCTAGGCTAGTATAAAAATAAAAAAGGTAAGCTACGGCTGGCGTGCAACCTGTGGATGCGTAGTCACCCGACAGTGCACCCCCCCGTTCTCCAGCTTGGACATGTGTGCACCCTGTCCACACACGACGAGTGCGTCGGTGTGGGTGGCTGGCTATCTCCGTCGGGTGGCTGACTTAAGAGGGGTGGTGGCGGGTTTTTAAATCACAGTTTATACTGGCGATACCGCCGACTACAGGTTGAAAGTACTAAGAGTCTAAAGAAACTTGCGTTCTGCGGGAGAGCTGTCGATCGCAGCTCGCCGAACCAGGTTGTCGCGCGTGAGTGACGTGAGGCGGGGGCCCATAACCTATTGAACCATGCAAACACAGTTAGTGTGGAAGATAACGTACGCAAACGTAGTTACAGTCACAGTCCCGCAAACGGAACAATTACGGCGACAACCAGCCTACAGGCGTGGTGTCGGGGGACAACAGAAGTGGGAGAGCTTTAGCCTTGCGACAGCTCTGTACCGAGTCAAACAGTTTATCGGTATGTCCGATCTAGACATGTACTAATCATATCTAGAGTAGCTTACAGTAGCTATCTGCAACTAATACGTATACGGTATTGCTTACAACAGACCTCCAAGAGGAGATTTACATGCATCAGCCCAAAGGGGCAGAGGATGGGACACCTCGTGTCATGCGCTTGCTTAAGAGCATCTACGGTCTTAGACAAGCAGCGTCGCGTGAGTGGTACAAATTGTTCCACCGGACCCTATCTTCCCTTGGGCTCAGGCGAGCGACTTCCGACACCAACCTTTACACTATGAACCATCCGGTACATGGTATATGCATTATTCTAGTGTACAAAGATGACCTTCCGATCATCTCATTCTCACTCGAGTGGATCACATCAGCGAAGCGGGCCATCGGGGAACAATTCCGCATCACTGACTTTGGTGAGGCTAAGTTCATTCTCGGAATGGACATTGTCAAGAACTGGGAGTGTTAGCACTAGCATCCCGTTGCCTAGTACTTATGTACAAGGTAGCAATTTGACATCCTAGTACTTAGTGTTATGTCATTAGCGGCACTCTATTCCGTATTAGTGGCGGTCGGCCGGCCGTGCCGGTGCCTTCGCCGGCCACCATCTGATTCCTTCTCACTTCTCTAGTCACCACACCCAACCCCCTTGTGGTGCCGGCACGACCTACGTATAAGTATTCGTTCCTGATTCCGACATGTTATGGGCCCTCCACCAAGTTACACTAGAGAAGAGCGTGTGTAAAGCGCTCGGCGCCACGCTAGTCCTACCTACTCTCACATAAAAAGAGTAGAGCGTGTGTAAGGCGCTCGGCGCCACGCTAGTAATTCATCGTCCAACCGAAACCACGCTTCGCCTTCGAGTTGGTTGTCCGCGATTGTCCTACCATCTCCCACGTGAAAAGGAGAAGAGCGTGTGTAAAGCGCCCGGCGCTCGCCCCACCAAACTTCCAGCCTTACCTAGCCTTTAGCCTAACGATGCTCTCGACCGGATCAGGCTTTTTAAGACCGACCCGCAAAAATTCGGCCCGTGCGTACTTTGATTAGTATTGTTAATGTTTTTTCCCCAAGGCAACGCCGCAACGCTCACCTAACTTAGCGAGGAGCTAAACTTTCCCACGGCAAAAGGGGGGAGTCAACACGAACGCCCGTCTATGCTTTTGTGTGCCTATACGTTCCTAACGGCCTTGTTGGCTTTACTTCTTCCTCGCCGGTCGCTCTCATGCGTCGGCTAATTCGCCCGGGGACAGTTTTCCCGCTACATGTCAGAATAGTACATTACGCATTACATTTGGAACCGCTTGATATCGGCAACTCGCCGGTAGCGGCAGTTCCTGTGAGCGCATGTCGCTACACCTACCTGGCTTGAGACACACGCTACAAGCAATACACCTTCGACCAAGATGGCACCTTCCTCGACGCAAGCTAGGACGACGTCAAGACCTCGGCTACCTTGAGGGGGGGTGTTAGCACTAGCATCCCGTTGCCTAGTGCTTATGTACAAGGGAGAAATTTGTCATCCTAGTACTTAGTGCTATTATATTAGTGGTACTCTATTCCCTATTAGTGGCGGTCGGCCGGCCGTGCCGGTGCCTTCGCCGGGCGCCATCTCACTCCTCTCACTTCTCTAGTCACCACAGCCGGCCCCCTTGTGGGGCCGGCACGACCTCCGTGTAACCATCCGTTCCCAACTCTAACAGGGAGGTTGGCACCATCAGCCTTTCCCAAGAACAATATACCAAGGAGATCCTAGAAAAGTACGGCATGTTGGACAGCACACCCTCTAAGATACCCATGGCTCCCATGCACTACAGAGATGGAGAGGTCGCATCCGACCAAGACAAAGAGGCCCTGTCACCACCGGAACACGAGACTTTCCGTGCCATCCTCGGGTCAGTGAACTTCCTTTGCATTTGTACAAGACCGGACATAGCATTTGCGGTGAGCGTCATCAGCGGACGGCAAACCGCTCCCACGCAACTGCACATGAAGCAGCTCAAACGACTGCTCCGCTACCTCAACGGAACAAGGCCAATGGGAATCACTTACGGACGGCCATCTCATGATAATGCGTACGACATCAAAGTGTTCTCGGACTCCGACTGGGCAACAGACACGACTACAAGACGATCGCAGTCAGGAGAAGTAGTTATGCTCAATGGTGGGGCGGTCAGTTGGACTTCCAAGCAACAAGAGGTAGTTGCTCTCTCCACCACGGAAGCGGAGTATGTGGCAGTGAGCCGGGCCGGTCAAAGTGCCGTGCACTTCCGGCAACGCATGCACGATGTCCACCAACGGCAGCGCGGCCCCACGACAGTCTACGAAGACAATGAGGGAGCCGTAAAACTCGCCAACCATCCTACTATGGCTTCGAACAGAACGAAGCACATTGACATCAAGCACCACTACATTCGCGATTTCGTGGATGCAAAGATTGTCGCTGTTGTGTCGGTCGGCACGATAGACATGTTGGCGGATGGATTGACGAAAGCACTGCCGGAGCCGAAACAAACCATGATCTTCAAGCGCTGCATGGGAGCGAAGCCAAGTCGAGAGTAGTTGTTTACATTACTGGGTAATGATCTAGAGGGGCTATTGTAGTACATCATTATCGGTACACGTACGGCCACAGTTATCGGTTATCTGTGAACGTTATCTGTGAATATGTATAGTGACCTAATGTAGGCAAGCGCTATACAAGCAGCAGTCCTGCGGGCTGCTGCGCACTCTTTCTGTAACCATCATACACGGCGACTCGGCACCTGCTCCAGCCGACTCACCTCTGCACTCACCCATGCTCCGATAAGATAACAATAAATAGCATTTTGATTTGTCATAAGTACATGTACGATGCTGAAGCTGAAGTGTCGAAAACGAAGTCGACTTTCGCTTTTTGTACGGAACTTTATCGTTCGCGTAGCGATGTGCTGACGTCGGCCTGTTACGTAAACCCAGGTTTAGAAAATGAAATCGAAGTTTCATGGACACAGCTAGTACGAGTACCGGTATCCGTACCTGTACCGTACCAGTACCCGTACGAATATATGTAGGAGTATCCAGCGCATCACCACCCGCGCGCGCACCCGGCGCGCGAATTCAAACATGACGAGCATCAGCTCAACGGCGTTGCTGTTTTTCAAACTCGGCGGAACCCCCCGGAAGCAGTCAAACGTGCTGCCCAGCCGTCACGCCCCCCCCTCGGCTTCGCAGCCGCAAACCGCTACCGTGTGCGAGTGCGTGTGCACTATGCGCCTCAACGTTGCCTCCGTGATTGCGCTGGTCGCATTTGCGGCGCTGTGCGATGGCGCCGCTGCAACTCACAACTTCGACCCCACCCACAAACGCAAACTTCTACTTCTCGTTGTCGTAGCTGCCCTGGCTATGACACTAGCACCGGCAGCCGTTGCGTCGCGCAAGGCGAGGCAGCACGCTGAGAACATTGCAGAGCCGCGTGGCCGGAAGCGTAAGGCCGAGACCGCACAACGCCAATACTGTTGGAAGGAGGACGGTTTTGCTGGCCTCAACGCCATCAGAAATAAGCCCCCCAGCGCATAACTAGGCAAGGTCATGTGTTCTGGCCAGAGTCCGTGCCAGCCACGGCCTGGCTAGGTGTGGACGGGATGGCGGCGCGGGGTGGGCCGGACGGAAAGAGGGCGGCCGCCCGCTGCTCGGCTGACATCGAGCTGAGCAGTGCCAGAAGCTCTTGCGGCAGAGGATTCTCCGGCACGTTCGCCCGCTCCATTCTAGCAAGCGAGGCCTGTGGACCCCTTCCACAGGTGGAGGCGTGGCTTGCGGATGTAGTCGCCTACTGGTGTTCGGGCGGTGCGGGTGGCCATGCTACCGGTCGCGCGCGCACACATGTCGTAATGTACAGCCACGACTTCGTTTTCGACTTTGTTTCGGACTTCGAAACGAAAACAAAGTCGCCCGACTTTGTTTTCATTTTGGGCTTGAAACAAAGTCCGAATCAAAGTCCGTGGTACGTTTTGGGGTTGACTTTGTTTTCTAAACCCCGTACGAAGGCGAATCGACTTTTAAAATGTACGGGTTATCGGAAATAAAAAGTCGATTTCGTTTTCTAAACTTCAGCTTGAGGGTTAATTATGACTGCTAGGAACATTACCAGCACAGCACTGTAACATTGATATATCGCATATTAAAGCTGTACGGCCGGATATCATATGCATTTTGTATTCATCAGCAGAGGCACAGTACCCGTACCGTAAGTAAGGTACATCAACCGAGCATCGTCCGCCAGCATCGCTATGCGAGTGTCGTCCTGCGGATGATGTCGAGCGTTCTTTGACGTTTTGAAAATATTAATACCGCGTTTACATCGCCAATTTGCAAGCTCTCATATATATTTCCAATTTTAATATGTTTTTTCTCGCGTTTATACCGATACTATAGTCCACCTTTGTTGGGACATCAGGTTTTTCTCCTTTCCGCCGACAGCGCACCGCGCCGTCGCTATCTGGTGCATGTTCCCGGTCGCTAGTACCCGGTATGCTCAAGCTCGTCCTGGAGTTCCCGTCGCAGCTGTTACCAGGACGTGCAAAGCTTACTGGCGTTGTCTGCCGACGTCTGGGTGACGATTTTGTGAGGGGACGTCAACAAATCTTGTATAATATCCATACCGTCCGCCGCTCGGCTAGTCGGCTCCCACAGAGTATCGGGTCCACTGACATTTCGTCAGGGTAGTTGTCATTTGTCAGTCACTCCTCGTTTCTGGGCTTGTTTACAGCCAGAGCACAGAAAACATAACATGCCGCGGGTATGCCACTGCTGCAAGGTGGCCAAGCCGGCACTGAAACGACCTAAGACACATGAGCAGGTCTGCACTATGTACCTACTTCTGAGACGCATTATTATTTTGCTCCCCATATCTCCTGCTGATGGCCAACAATTCTGACACGATACGTGTTTTGCACTTACGTTGTTCCCGACGCAGCTCTGTAAGGAGTGTTTCTTCGCTGCATTCGAAGAGGAAGTGCATAAGACGATAAGCACGAATGATCTGTTCAAGCCCGGCGACAAGGTGGCTATTGGTGCATCCGGTGGAAAGGACTCGACTGTGCTTGCGTATATTATGGGACTTCTTAATAAACGGCACAAGTGCGTTGGCCAGCTTCCGATAACAGTTTGGAGTACAAAAAAGTAGCACTGCCTGATCTGTTTGGGCTCCCATTTGACGTCTTTCCTGGGCTTACACGTACGGCTCGACTTGTTTTGTAGTTACGGACTCGAGCTTTTCCTGCTTTCAATCGATGAAGGGATCTCCGGGTATCGGGACGACTCCCTGGAAACAGTCAAGCGCAACGAGCTGCAGGTGCCGCTGGCTTTTCTGCCGTGACGTCAGTCTCTTTGCCTCTCCCCATGCCCTCTGATCACCATTTAGCCGCGTTTTGTCGGTTGCAGTATGGCATCCCGCTGAAGGTAGTTTCGTATAAGGAGCTGTACAACTGGACAATGGATGAGATTGTTGCGACGATAGGCAAAAAAAACAACTGCACCTTCTGCGGCGTCTTCCGACGTCAGGTGTGGAACTGAGTGGTTCAGGCTGATTTCCGGGCTTTAATCTCGAATGCCTCAGTGTGAATATGTTTTTGCACTCCTGCTGAGCCTGGCGTTCATATGAGAGGCCTTTGGGTGCAGGCGTTGGACAGGGGTGCTTCGCTTTTGGGGGCGAACAAGCTGTGCACGGGGCATAACGCGGACGACGTCGCTGAAACTGTTCTCCTGAACATTCTGCGAGGCGATTTTGGGAGGTAATTTAAAGCATAGGAAGTTGCATAACAGCGGTGGACCTTTCTCTCTTTTTGCTTTGTGATAGCTGAGTGGAAGCTGGTGTCTGTGCATCAGGTTGGGGCGGTGCGCGGACGTGGTGACAGGGGAGGACGACCATCTGCCCCGTTGCAAGCCGTTCAAGTGGACCTATGAGAAGGAGATCGTCATGTATGCTTACTTCAAGAACCTGGACTACTTTTGCACCGAATGCATTTATGCCCCATACGCCGCCAGGGGATTCGCTCGGGAGCTGGTAAAGGACTTGGAGGTCAGGAGTCCGCCTGCTCCAGCTTCGCTGGTGTCTTTCAGCTCTTGATGATCCGCTCAATCATTACCGAAGTTTGTTCTTCCCTCAATGAAATCTGTGTTGTGTTTGGGAGCACAGGTCGCCCGGCCCCGTGCTATCATTGATGTAATACGATCAGCGGAGGAGATGCGCATGTGTGGAGCTGATGGAATCACATCTTCACCTGAGCCTGGAAAGTGTGAGCGGTGCGGATACATCAGCAGCCAGGTGAGTGCTGTTATCGATTGTGTCGCAACATGACTGCTTTCGGTGCTTAGGCTCTGTCTCACTTCCATCGTGCTGCATCTTTCAGCGTATCTGCAAGGCATGCACACTTCTGGAAGGGCTCAACACCGGGAACGCGAAGTTGGGCATCGCAAGGACTCGATAGATAATGGAGATTTCAAGCGAAGACTTACACTCAGAATGGAAAGGATGTGCCGCTGTCATATCCTTCTGTTAACAGCTTGGAATCATATCACAACTTGACATGAGCGCCGCTGCAGGCAAACATACACGTCTTGTTTGTAGTAAGGCCGTCGAGGGGTCATGTTGCACAAACACAGGCTATGACATACTGCACCATGGCAGCTATGAACGGTGTACCATGAGTTCTTAGGCGTTCCGGTCAGCACATGAAACGAAATCATGAAGTACAAGCGCCCGAGGTAAACTCTGCTTAGGTTGATCTGTAGCGCCCGTCAGAAATACGACGAGTGCAGAAAGGTGAACGGAGAGATGCACTTCGTGAACAAATTGCACAAGGGGCTGGAACGGAGATGAGTTCCAAAAGATGTGATGTATGTTATAAAATTGAGGTTCTAGATTGTGAATTATCCGTTGCGATCCCTTATTTATGCCTTCACATTCTAGGACCGCACGCCTGCCCTACTCAAAGCCTATGTACGATGACGGTGCGCTGCCCGTTCATCTGCTTAGACCTCCTCGACCTCATCCAGAGCGTAGTTGTTAGTCGACACGCCGGCGTAGTTAACCTTGTCGAAGCGGACCACAACCGGGTAACGGATGCCGCTCTGGTCAACGGCCACAACCTTGCCCTTGTCCTGGAACCAATAGGACTCTGGGCGCAGGATCTTCACCTGAAACGCAGCGAGAAAGACAGAGGTCCTTCAGGGATACAGTTAGAGTGTCGAACGAATATATATGACGATTTTTCGCATTATTAAGAATATGTAATCGGGATCATACCGTAGAGCCACGCTTGGGTCCAACCTGGGGCTTGGGGGCAGCCTTGGGGGCTTCGCCGGCGGCCTTCTCGGCGCGAAGGGTCAGGCGGGCGCGAGACGCTAACAAGTGAGGACGGGGAGCACAAAACACGCAACACGGTTCAGTTCCGACAGCAGTGGGATCTAGCCTCCAGACCGCCACAAACCACCATCCCACTCCCCAAGGACAAAAACACGTATTCCGGGACGAATACGTGTTAGCTGGCGACTCTTTATGTTGCGCCCCGCCCAGAAAAATTAAATTGCCCTAAATATTTGGTGTCGAGGCGGCTTACCACAGGCTCAATACGGTAACCTGTGTAGATAGGGACCAAACCTTCACAAGATACGCCCAGTATCACGGCACGATATTGACAACTTATCATCAAGTACTCATACAACTTTAAGAACGCTCAAATAAAAATCTCCGGCCCGCCACCTTCTGCGACCGCAAGATCGCACCGCAGTCGGTCTGTACCCCATTCCTTTCGTTCCAGAAAACATAATACGGTAGTCCCGACCGCCCCAGCACTGCACTGAATACACAAGGGAGAAAGCGTGGGGCGCACCACGCATGGAGGCGGGGCGGGAGAGGGTCAAGCTGGTGAAGGCCATGGTAGCTACGGAGGGGTTCGAAATAGGTAGCAAACACGGAAAACTTAGGGATGGAAGACCTCGGTTCTACAACTGTGGGGGGATTGTGAGAGGCTGCAGGTGTTGTCGGCTGAGGGCAACAATAATAATCTGAAAATGAGCACGGATCGGACGAGCAGATTCCGTAACCATTCCCATTTGACTTCGTATGAATAACGCTATTTCATCGCTGACAAACACTACAATCTGAAGCTCACTTTACAGAACTGCTTCGGTTTGCAATCACTGCCAGCTGGGCTTGACAGCGGGACGTTCGGTCCTTTTTAGGAAAATATTTGCCAAGCTGGCGATTGTAGATGGGGAATCAGATTGGACGTGAGCCAATGACATGAACCCATAACAGTATCAATAGTTTACAAAATGTATCACTCACTGATGCTGTGTATTGTGTGTCAAAGTACACATTTTGTCAAACAACAGGATGAACATACTTATTTTCAAGGTACTCCAATTTAAAATGAGTACACGGCTGTGTTAAATATAAATCGATTACAAGGAGCACTATTAGAGGAACGTGGACACGGAAAGGGGGGGGGAGGGGGGGGGCAAGAGGGCAAGAGTGACAGGAGGGTAATGGAATCCAAGGCACGGCAAAGGGAAGCACGAAGGGTCGAGAACGACGGGGAGCAACCGACGCACCTCAAAGGAGCATAGGCGCGCATGGGGGAGCGGAGAGTAAAAACCGAGACGGAGTAGGTATTGTCGGGACACAAGGCAGGGGGAGACGCTCGAGCATTGGGTTATGATGTGGGAAAGTCACCCGGGGCGGGGGGCATAGGGCACGACCCAGCGCCACCCTCGGGCGACCGGTCTAAAGGTCGTAGTGGAGAAGGCCGATGACTATGATGTCCCCACTGTGGTGGCCGACCGGGTCGGCATGTCGCGCCTTACGATAAATAGAGTAAGCGGGGTAAGCGTGGAGTTATGTGGCTTGAGCTATACCGGAAGTCGCCCGAGGTGACGCTATGGCGTGCCTTGGAGTTAAAATTCGTTGCCATCGTAGTAGGCTCCTCGATGCCGATTCTTCCTGCCTCGAGCCTTACGTTATTAGTAGTTGGGAGCCTTGGAGCATGTAAAACTAGTAGGTATTGTTAGCACTAGCATCCCGTTGCATAGTGCTTATGTACAAGGTAGCTATTTGTCATTCTAGTACTTAGTGATATGCTATTAGCGGTACTCTATTCCCTATTAGTGGCGGTCGGCCGGCCCTGCCGGTGCCTTCGCCGGCCGCCATCTCTCTCCTCTCACTTCTCTAGTCACCCAAGCCGGCCCCCCTGTGGGGCCGGCACGACCTCCGTGTAACTATCCGTTCCCAACTCTAACATGTTATGGGCCCTCCACCAAGTTACACTAGAGAAGAGCGTGTGTAAAGCGCTCGGCGCCACGCTAGTCCTACCTACTCCCAGGTAAAAAAGAGTAGAGCGTGTGTAAAGCGCTCGGCGCCACGCTAGTAATTCATCGTCCCACCGACCCCACGCTTCGCCTTCGAGCTTGTTGTCCGCGACTGTCCTACCATCTCCCACGTAAAAGGAGAAGAGCGTGTGTAAAGTGCCCGGCGCCACGCTCGCCCCACCCAGCTTTCAGTCTCACCTAGCCTTTCAGTACTTTAATTTGTATTGTTATTGTTTTTTCCCGAGGCAAATGCCGCAACGCTCACCTTACTACTTAGCGAGGAGCTTAACTTTCCCACGGCGAAAAGGGGGAGTCAACACGAGCGCCCGTCTATGTTTTTTGCGTGCCTACACGCTCCTAACGGCCTTGTTGGCTGTGCTTCTTCCTCGCCGGTCGCTCTCATGCGTCGGCTAATTCCCCCGTGGACGGTTTTTCCCGTAATGTCAGAATAGTACATTACGCAGTACATTCGGAACTGCTTCATATCGGCAATTCGCCGGTAGCGGCACGTTCTTGTGAGCGACCTACCCGGCCGGAGACACACGCTACAAGCAATACACCTTCTACCAAGATGACACCTTCCTCAACGCAAGCTAGGACGACGTCAAGACCTCGGCTACCTTGAGGGGGGGGTGTTAGCACTAGCATCCCGTTGCATAGTACTTATGTACAAGGTAGCTATTTGTCATTCTAGTACTTAGTGATATACTATTAGCGGTACTCTATTCCCTATTAGTGGCGGTCGGCCGGCAATGCCGGTGCCTTCGCCGGCCGCCATCTCTCTCCTCTCACTTCTCTAGTCACCCAAGCCGGCCCCCCTGTGGGGCCGGCACGACCTCCGTGTAACTATCCGTTCCCAACTCTAACAGGTACCCATGTACCAATCTCCGCTAGAGTCGAGCAGCTACTCCATAATACAACATTGTAGTCATGCACTAAAACATGACCTTGCAAAGAGCGGGCTCCGAGTAATGATTAGAATAGGTTGGATTGTGAGCAGTACACGTACAACAATGGCGATGATGCTCGCCGTTGCCTTTAGCCTTGAAGGAGGATGACCACGCGAGGGCGAATGTTGAAGCAATACATGTAGTGACCATCAATATCGAGGGTGCCAATAATAGGGCGGGCGGTACGGGCACAAAAGTTGCACCCGGAAACGGGTCGCGAGACGGATGAAAGATTCCGAGAGGGGTCACGGTGGCTAAGGTACGCGTAAAGCGTACCGGCGCCGGGGACGGCGAGCGACCGCGGACAAAAAAATTATACGTATACCGCGCGATTCACATCGTAGGAGAGACCGGCGAGACGAAACACACCCGGGGATTGGCAGACAAGCTTCACGCGCACCATTGGCAAGGTCCGTGCTCGCGGGCTCCCGAGCCAAGCTCGGTCGCGCATGCGCATGCGGCGGGGGCAAGCGCGAGCCATGTACTGGAAATGTCGCTTTTACATGTATTCCGATTGCGGTACACAGCTCGCGAGTTGCGTACCGGCCAAAAAGGAACACGGCTCTAGCGCCCATTAAATTCGACAATATATCCCACATGTCGCGTTGCGCGGGGCTCTTCCCACGATTTGGCAACCGGCTTTGCGAAGGATCCCACCACTCACACCCATCATGCGCGTGAGCACAGCCCACATATTAAAATTGAAATTGTTTATAACATGCACCGGTTGAAACCGGCTGGTGTCTATGGGCCCTCCCAACTGTGCTATGCATGAAACTTATAACTTAGGGCTAGACCGTGAAACGCTTAAATCCAACTTCTCCAAAGGGTGTGTGTGGGGGGGGGGGGGGGGGGGGGGGGGTTTACTCCCCCCCCCCCCGGGAGTGAGTCATGCGTGAAGGTGGTTACTGTCAGTCATGGGCGTGTGTGGGTGCGGTAAGTGGAGGTGCGGCGTGTGGTCGTGCGAGATTTGATGCGGTAGAAGAGGAGGAGATAGTGCGGACATTGTGCTAGTGGAGTTGTGTTAGGATGCGTGTGGTGTCGAGTCTTGCTTTCGGTACGAGTTTGTCATGACGATTAGTGCGGAGGGTGAGAAGGGAGGTGAGACTGGCTATTGTGGATATGCGAGATGTACATGTACGGCTCATGACTATGCGAAGAATGTCGACCTCGGTACCCGGCCAGTGTACAGGTTCGTACAATACCATCTCCAGTCTCACATCTCTACTCATACTCCGTACTGACCCTCCCAACAAACTCATCTCGAAAGCACGACTCGACACGTCCTGCATCCTTGCACAACTCCATACGCACACGGTCTAATGGCTACACCATCTCCACACACTGCACCTTCGCACGCCCGTACATGCACGCCGCCATCGCCCCGCATCAGACACTCCCCGGGGGGGAGTAAAACCCCCGGTCACCCTTTGGAGAGGTTGGATTTAGGCGGTTCACGGTCTAGCCTTGACTTGTAAGTTTCCTATGTGGCATAGTTGGGAGGGCCCATAGACAGCAACCGGCGCATACGGTACTTGCTGTAAACCGGCGCATACGGTACATGTTGTAAAACAATTTCAATTTCGATTTCAATAGCGCGCCATGATGGGCAATCGGTGGAAAATCTGCTTTTCGACTAAGCACCTCTGAAAACACGAGGCTACACGGCGCGAGCTGGTAGCTACTTGTCCAAAAACCACACGACGGGGCCGTCTACAGCTAGGCTTCGGGTTTTTTGTCGTTCTACCCCGAAAGGACGGATTGTGGCAATGCGGAGGCCAGTCGACCACCAATATAAGGTGGTCGAAATTTTGTCGACGGCAGTTGGGCACGGCCACATAGCATATTAGCGCTGTCGTGTGAAAAGAAAATTGACAAGTGTTTGTCACTCGAGCGAGCCAAGGGCAAGGGCCGGCTCAGCTCCGACAATCGTGCACAGTATTTTAGTATTTATGTGTGCCATCGTGACATTCCGTGTACCGTGTAATGCCCGCGGCAAAGCACGACATGGTAGTCACACCGCTAAGACATATAGCAAGCACTTAGGTTGTGCACATGCAAGCATGTCTTGCATGCGTACCGTTTTGATTGCTGGGCGTTCTTTGGACACGTCTATAGGCTTGGTTTGGTCCCTATGAAGGGCATTACAAGCGTTACAAATACGAGCTTCCGGGGAACGCCGCGGGGATGTTGAATTGGTAAAGGAGTCGGTCGACCATGCCCACAACACTGATGTTTTGGTAGGTACTGCTTGAAATGAACAACCTCAAGCAAATGCACAACTCAGTGAATACTGGACTTATTGTTTGAGTATGCCCACGTCAATAGACAGCGATTACAACGCTAGTCATTTATGCAAGCATTAGTTACAGGTGTGATGTGAGCGCAAACACACACAAAGAAGCGCACCACATTAAGCTACGTAGGCAGTAAGGCGGTTTTAAAGCCTCCTATGTGAATATTTTGGGTTGTCAACCTCCATTTGTGGTTGTTAAAGTTGCATTTGTCGCAGGTGGCGGTCCATTGAGCCGAGCCCAGCGACATTTCATTGTGTTCGGTTGTACAATCCGGTTGGGGGGTCCTCCTTGCGCGGGTAGCTTTTGCCATCGGAGTCTTACTCTACCCTCATCAAACCGGTCAACTATGGGTCCTCACTACTCATAGACCTCGCCTACATGTTCTGGTCCAAGGAGTTGGCGTTACCACCCGGGTGGAAGTGCAATTGTCTCTCGCTTATACGCGCGTCCGCCCCAAAACCCCGATCATGGTACACGAGCAACATCTTGACCCATGCTTCCGGCTAAACCGTTACCACACCCGTCAGCCACGCGTATACGCTTCTAAAAAGTATAAACATGGTCATGGAAGGACCTCACGCGGTTTTTCACGGTCGTACCTAGCGAGCAGGTCAAGGCGGCATTGGCAAGGTTGGTTGTCTACACCACATTGCTCACAGCTCACCGATGCTATCGACCGGATCTTGCTTCAATCCAAATTCAAACCGACTCGTGAAAATTAGACCCGCGCGTACTTCAAATAGGAATGTTTTTGCTTTGTCCCGAGGCGACGCCGCAACGCTCATCTGACTAAGCAAAGTTTTAACCTTGCCCACGGCAAAAGCGGGGGAGTCGAAACGATAGCGCCCGATTATTACTATCGAGTGCCTTCACGTTGTTAGCAACCTTGCTGGCTTTGTCCTTTCCTTGCCGGTCGCTCTCATGCGAGAGCTAATCCGCCCGTGGATGGGTTTTCCCCGCTAGATGTTAGACTAGTACATTAGGAAGTACATATGCACTAGCTTCTTGTCGGCAACTCGCCGATAGCATCCCTTTCATGTGAACACTTGTAGCGTCACCTACTCCGCTTGAGATACCGCTACCGGAACAATGCCTGCGACCAAGATGACTTCTTCCTCGAAGACAAACAAAGGCGACGACAAGACCCACGCTACCTTGGGGGGAAAGGGGGGGGGGGGGGGGGGGGTTAGCACTAGCATTCCATTAATTGAAATTGAAATTGCCCACATCAATACCGGCAAACTGGACCGGCTGCTGTCTATCGGGCCTCTCTACCATTCATGACTTATGAGCGAGTTGGGCCGGGGTCTCTTCGACCATGTACACCTATCGACACACCTAGCTTCATTGTATGTCGACGTTCCTCGGGAGTTAAATAACTGTCAGCAATCGCAGTAATTGCCACAGCCCCCGCCTAAGCACTAACAACGTACTAATTTTGTAATCGAGAAAAACATATCTAAAAATAAATCCACTTGTCGAGAAGTGCAAAACTAAACTATTGCTCGACCTTCACGATGCTCGGCCCGCTCCCACCGAACCGGGGTGCCGACCGGCCTTGGCCGGTCGGCGTTCGGGAGGGACGACGGGCCAACCTAATCTAGCCCCCGCGTGACTTTAGTCTTGCCGAAGATAGGAGTGGAAAGGCTGGCAAAAACCCCTCCTCGCGTGGTCGCTCGTCGATCCCGCCGCCGTATCCCGTAAGCCGCGCCCCAAGGTCGTTGCCGCGTCCACCGACGCAACGGTCCTCCTTGTCGAGGTCCCCCGTCACCTTGAGGGCAAGCGGAGGGACCGAGACACACAAACATAGGAAAAATGGGCGCTCTAGCCTCCGCGCCTGATTTTCCACGCTCATTTCCCCGGTTTTTCTTTGTCTGGTACCCGGGTACTTGTAAGGTAGTCCGGCCTCCGTCCGTACCCTCCCCCCTTTGATTGCGCGTCCACCGAGCAGACTTTGTTGAAACAAGGGCCACCGCGCTCACCCGGCCCCCCCCGCAAGGGTCTCAAGGTAGTGGGTGTCGAAAAGGTGGGGGGGGGGGGGGGGGGCTCAAGTCACCGTAGCCGGATCCGTCGGGCCGCGGGTGCACGGAAATTAGTCTAAAACCCTCCGTACGGGGTTTTCCGGCGGCGCCGACCCGGAGGGTCTATTAGCACCAGCATCCCGTTGCCTAGTGCTTATGTACAAGGTAGCTATTTGTCATCCTTGTACTTAGTGTTATGCTATTAGCGGTACTCTATTCCCTATATTAGTGGCGGTCGGCCGGCCCTGCCGGTGCCTTCGCCGGCCGCCATCTCACTCCTCTCACTTCTCTAGTCACCACAGGCGGCCCCCTTATGGGGCCGGCACGACCTCCGTGTAACTATCCGTTCCCAACTCTAACATGTTATGGGCCCTCCACCAAGTTACACTAGAGAAGAGCGTGTGTAAAGCGCTCGGCGCCACGCTAGTCCTACCTACTCCCAAGTAAAAAAGAGAAGAGCGCGTGTAAAGCGCTCGGCGTCACGCTAGAAATTTATCGTCCGACCGACACTACGCTTCGCCTTCGAGCTAGTTGTCCGCGACTAACCTACCATCTCCCACGTAAACGGAGAAGAGCGTGTGTAAAGCGCCCGGCGCCACGCTCGCCCCACCCAGCTTTCAGTCTCACCTAGCCTTCAGCTTGCCGATGCTCTGGACTGGATCTGGTTTTTAAAGCCGACCCGCGAAAATGCGGCCCGTGCGTACTTAAATTAGTCATGTTATTGTTTTTTTCCGAGGCAACGCCGCAACGCTCACCTAACCTAGCGAGGAGCTTAACTTTCCCACGGCGAAAGGGGGGACTCAACACGAACGCCCGTCTATGCTTTTGCGTGCCTACACGCTCCTAACGGCCTTGTTGGCGTTGCTTCTTCCTCGCCGGTCGCTCTCACGAGTGGGCTAATTCGCCCGGGGACAGTTTTTCCCGCTACATGTCAGACTTGTACATTACGCAGTACATTTGGAACCGCTTGATATCGGCAATTCGTCGGTAGCGGCACGTTCTTGTGAGCGCATGTCGCTACACCTACCGGGCTTGAGACACACGCTACAAGCACTACACCTTCGATCAAGATGGCACCTTCCTCGTCGCATGCTAGGACGACGTCAAGATCTCGGCTACCTTGAGGGGGGGTGTTAGCACTAGCATTCCGTTGCCTAGTGTTTATTATGTACAAGGTAGCTATTTGTCATCCTAGTACTTAGTGTTATGCTATTAGCGGTACTCTATCCCCTATTAGTGGCGGTCAGCCGGCCCCGCCGGTGCCTTCGCCGGACGCCATCTCACTCCTCTCACTTCTCTAGTCACCACAGCCGGCCCCCTTGTGGGGCCGGCACGACCTCCGTGTAACTATCCGTTCCCAACTCTAACATGGTCGTCGTCGCCAGATCTTGTCGCTCCTTCCGTCGCGACTATCCTCCTTGCCGCCCAAGCTTACTTCTCCCCCCGGGAGATGTAACTTGTCGGCGTAGCGGCTCGCTAGTGAGCGCCTTGCCTTGGTACTGCTCCCCAACTAGCTCGACGCCGGGAACGGACATTAGTTTAGTTTCCGAAAAAGCCCTCCGTACATGGCTTTCCGGCGGCGGCTGATCCTGAGGATCGCCGCCGCCTCACGTAGCCGCTCCTCCGAACTGCGACCGGCCACCGGCTTGTGCCATGTCTTGCCTCACCCCCCGAGAAGTCTCGACTCGCACAGGCCAGGTCGACTATTAGCGAGCGCCCTTTCTTGGCGCTGCTTCCCGGTTGGCCACCACCAACTCCAACACATGCCTCCCTCCGCTGATCCGGCCGTACCATGCTCGTCAACAAACGCTCTTATAGTACAAACCCCACCCCCTCGAAGTAGGACTATATTCAATGGTATGTGACCGCAAAAAAACATATCGGACGGGCCGAGCGGGAGATCTTGGTGCCGGTATTGCACAGAGATTTCTTTTTCAAAAGCCCTATGTACATGGCTTTCCCGACAGCCGCTGATCCCGCGGATCGAGATGTCGGCCCTCTTAGCCCCCTACCGTGCCAAGCTTGGCACGGCTACGGGGTTTCCAGCGCCCACCACGGGGAGGTGAGGGGATGTCGACGGGCATGCGAGCGCACCCCCCTCTAGGGCCGCCGCCGGTGCGCCGCCGGTGGGCGCCGCATTCCATTACGTAGTGCTTATGTACAAGGCAGCTAGTCCTTATCTTAGTACTTAGCGTTATATTAATCGCGGCACTCTATTTCCCTGTTAGTGGCGGCCGGCCAGCCATGCCGGTGCCTTTGCCGGGCGCGATTTAACTCTTTTCACTTCCTTGACCCCCACTGCTCGCCTCCTAGCGGGGCCGGCTCGACTACCCTCGTAACCATTACACTTCCATTTCCAACAAAGCTCAAGACTACCGCGATGTTAGTCTCCCGACTAGCCTCATCTGAATTGTCAAGAGGGGAAGGGTACGAGAGTGACGAGTGTTGTCTTGTAATAACACATTTTAGGATATTGTAGATGTACTCGTTACATACACATCCTTACTTATCCATTGGAAGGACGTACATGCGGTTACGTTCCCATTGGAACGGGTCGAGGACATTGTATAATAATGTAATGCAAATACCTCCCGGTACGTACTATACGCACAGTTAATCTAATATGTTGCACGACGCTTTTATTTGATTTTCCGAGGCAAACATGCTACGTTACTCTGCCGAGACCGTTGCGAGAGCCCCAACGCAAGCCACGAGGAGCATGCGAGACCATGTGCAGCTAGCTAGGACATTGTTTTTTCAATCCTAGTAAAATGAAGGGAGGTGACATACGTCGATTCCACCGTTAACGCGAAACAAGAAAACCTGCTCAATCCCTCTCGTTTGCACTTTCACCAGCGATAACGAACAATGATTTGTGTTAGTAGTGTGCGATGAGGCAAACTAACACAAATAGAATAAGAGATAAACCCAAACTAATTGAGATTACACGTCGTCCTACTAGCTACTTGTACTAGAGAGGATGAATTCAATGAGATCCTTGGTAGCCTTGCGATGAGGGCCCAACATGCTAAGCTTAAACCTTAGACATCTCCATTCAATCCTCCCTTGGCATGGTGTCTATTCAGTTTGTTCAGGACCACTGCCCCATCCAAAGGATGGGAGTCGGTTGGCTCCTATGGCGGTTGAGATGGTTGATCGCTTAGTCATTTTGGTGGATGATCGGCGTTGCCCTAGCTTGGCTGCAGCGGACTCTCGCACTTTGCGGTGTCATAGATATGCCCGCATTAAGGAATGTGTTCGGCGTTAACAACATACTACACTATACATACTCACGTTCCCTCCCGTCGACTTCTTGGTGATGCGCGTCACTTCGTCGTGAAATTGAAATTGTTTACAATAATATCGAGTTAACGGTTGCGTTGTCTTTGGGCGGTCCCTTAACAAGCCATTTAGGTCTCTTAGGACTAGGGCGTACGCCGTGAACCGTATGATCCAACATCTCATGTAATGTACATTTTCAAACTCTTAGTACAACAGCGTCACAAGTAATGTATTTTCAATTGTGTTTTTGACTGCGTCCTAATAAAAAACATGTGTTGCTAGTCTCCACGATGCACGGCTTGCTCCAGCCGCTGCGAGAGCGTTGATCAAACAAGCTTGTTAGCCGGCGCTCGTCGGGACGAGCCTACTTTACCTTTGCTCATGTGCGACTCCGGTCGTGCCGGAGCTTGGGGGGGCGGCATGCAAAAACCCCCCTCGCTCAAGTCGTCGAGAGTCCAAATGTTCTATCTCGATTCACGCATACCCCCGTCCGAGACAAACGTTGCCCCTCCCGTCGCATCGCGCCTCCTAGCCTAGTCTTCCCCCCCCCCCCCCCCCCCCCCCCCCCCCCCCCCCCCCCCCCCCCCCCCCCGCGGGGGGGCAGGATAGAAAGGATGTCCGTATTTGAGACGGCGTCCGGCTGGCGCTCTTGCCCATGGGCCAGATTTTTATCATGTCTCCGGGCCGTCTCCGTATGTTTTCCAAAACCTATCTGATCGCATTGACTCCGCCCGTACCCTCCCCCGGTGGTTTACGTTATTGGGAGACCGCCTTTCCAAGTAGTGTGCCGTCGCGATAACTTTGAGCACACTACCTGAGGTAAATTGTCGATAGTTGGGTACGACTAGGGGAGGGGTTGGTCGAACACGCGGATCGAATCACCGCTCCGCAAAAAATGTTGGGTACGGAAATATTTATTTCGAAAACCCTCCGTACCGGGCTTTTCCGGCGGCGTTCGATCATGTGGACCTCCGCCGCTAGATCGTGTCGCTCTTCCGGATGCGACCCTCCTCCGGCATGCGTAGCTTCTCGTCTCGCCCCCATGGTAGACCTGAATTTTGCATGGCTGGTCGGCTGCCGGCGAAAGCATTGTCCTGGCGTTGCTTCCCGGTTGTTTGCCGCAAGCGCCAACGCCCGCCGCCAATTAAGATCCGCCCGTACACTCCTCGCCGCAAATAAAGACTATAGATACAGGTCCCGCCCGTAGACTTGAGAGTATTCGAGGAGTATCAAGCCTTGAAAAGAAATGTCGGACAAGCCGAGCGGGAGACCATGACGTTAGTGTACATATATTATTTTTAAAAGCCCTCCGTACCGAGGCTTCCCGACATCTGATGATCGCACGGATCGCAGCCGCCGGAGTCACCCCGCCTAGCCCCCAATCGTGCTAGGCATGACACGGCTATAGGGTTACCAACGCCCACCACGAGGAGGTGGGGGTGAGTGCCGACGGGCCTACGGGCGCACTCTCTCCATGGGCCGCCGCCGGCGGGGGCCCACTTCATCGCGATTTCATGCACCATCTTCTTGTGGTTTTGCATTGCATGCTTGGCTCATATCTTCACGATGCCTTGTATGAGGGCTGTGTAGCTGCGTGCGCTCGTGCCCCGCGGGCTTGGGCGCTTGTTTGCCCCTAATTGAAATTGTTTTCTAGTTTGCCTTCCTCCTTCTTGGGCTTGGGAGAAGAGAAGGCCAAGTCCTCAGACGGTCTCCGACTAGGGCTCTTGCCTCCGTGCCAAAGTTTTCTTATTCATGTCTCTAGTTGTCGTATGTTTTCCAACACATGTATGATCGCCGTGTGTCCGTCCGTACCCTCCCCCGGTGGTTTACGATGTTAGGGGGCCGCATGTGCGAGTAATGTGTTGTTGCAACAATCCTAGGCACGATACCTCACGCATCCTATCGATAATCGGGTACCGACTAGGGGAGGGGTTGGTTGAACACGTTGATTGAGCCGCTGCTCCGCAAATGATGATGGGTACGGAAATGTTTATTCGAAACCCCCCCGTACCGTGGTTTTCCGTCGGCGGTCGATCGTGAGGACCTCCGCCGCCAAACCTTGTCGCTCCTCCGGTTACGACCTTCCTCCGGCATGCGTAGCTTCTCGCCTCGCCCCCACGGGAGACTCAGGACTCGAAGGGCTAGTCGATTGTCAACGAAAGCCATGCCCTGGCGTTGCTTCCCGGCTGTCCGCCGCCATCTCCAACGCCCGCCGCCCACTCAGATCCGCTCGTACCTTCCTCTTCGCCAAAAAAGCTCATGAGATACATGTCCCGCCCATGGACATGAGAGTATTCGAGGAGTGTCTAGTCACGAAAAGAAATATCGGACTAGGCGAGCGGGAGATCTTGATGTTGGTGGACATACAATTTTTTTAAAGCGTAATGAGGCTTCCCGACAACATCTCATCCGCGGATCGCAGCCGCCGGAGTCACCCTGCCTAGCCCCCAACCGTGCTAGGCATGGCACGGCTATAGGGTTATCAGCGCCCACCACGAGGAGGTGGGGGCGAGTGCCGACGGGCCTGCGAGCGCACCACCCTCCGGGGCCGCCACCGTTGCGCCGCCGGTGGGCGCCGTTTGCCCCTACTATTTTCTGTTTCCTTGCTTGTGGTTTCCACTCCCTGTTTTGTACCAGTGATTGGATTTTCGGATAGAATTAGATATTTGCACATACAGGTGCAATCCGTCGTCCTTTCTGATGCTTGTATTTATTCTGCTCCTGGAACCCGTATCTTGTACAGGCATACAAAAAAACAATGTGTATGAAACCCAAACCGACCTAAAGGGAGTAGTGGCGTACAGTTGTACCGGTACCTGTAGGCATCTGTCGTCATCAGCGAAACTTCCGCGCTGCTCGCTCAAATACCCCCAACGCACAACTCGGCCGCTGCAGTGCCTGAACGTTGGTCGGAACTGAGTTGTATTGTCCAACGAGCAGCAGCGACTTGAGCCCCGACTGATATTAACCAGGTGTCGGAGTTGACTTTTCCGACCGTGCGTAGATCGAGTGTTGTAGTGCGCAGGACGGTATACATGCCGGGATATATGTCGCATATATAAACCCTAAACCCTAAATCGTGACGCTGGTCGCCTCGACTCCGATATAGCACCTTTCTTATCAGCCCGACATCATCTCTACTTCACCTGGTATGGCCACAACCACCAAGCAAAGCCACAACAATTTCCAGTACAAACGACCATCCCTACTGTGAATAGTCAAGCACAGCCGGTTTCGGAGTCAGCGCGGTATTTTCCGGTGTTTCTGTTTTTTTTAAAGCAGTGCCCGACCGCCGTCGCTGTGGCTGGACAGCACCGGCGTTGTGGGGGAGAGAACGCCTCTCGTAAGAGCATTGGAGCAGCACACGCAGGCACAGCTGAGGCGCCATGGCTGGCTCGCCGCCGGCTGATAAGCAGAACCGGAGGTGGGGGGGGCTGAACGGGCTGAAGGTGGTGGACGTGAAGATGCTGAAGAACAAGTTGAAGCACTTTGTGGAGGAGAACCCGGTGAAGACGGTGCTGGGCTTCCTGGTGTCTGATATCGCCGACTCGCTGGGCGAGAGAACGGCTGACGAGATGATGGCGGCGCCTTTGGAGGAGCAGAAGGAACATAAGTATAACGTGCTCGGCTGCGGGTACACTCGCATTGACGGAAAGTATGACGTCGGGAGGAAACTGGGCGAGGGCAGCTTTGCGAAGGTGCGAGTTCTTGAACATCTAGTACCCCTCTGCCTAAACCAGCGCCAAGCTTACCTTGTGTCAACGATCACCGCGCGAGAGGTTTCAGACTGTGAGTGTAGATACCTGCATTATTTCCAGCGCCGCGCTGAAGCGTGACCTGAACTTGAACGGTCGCGTGACAGGTATACGAAGCGACACAAAAGGCCACTGGCGAGCGGTACGCTGTCAAGGAGAGCAACAAGGTGGGTGAGGGGCGGGAGGAGCAGCTGCAGTTGCGATAGCATAGAGCCCCTTTCGCTGTGAAAGGGGTTAATGGGCGGGCTGCGTTGTTGAGGGTTGGTGCGAACCCTTTGGCGTAGGCGAAGTTGTTCAAGTCGGGCGCTCAGGAGATGATGCGGACGGAGATCCAGGTGATGCAGCGGCTGGAGGGTGTGGAGGGAGTGCTGCAGCTGCACGACGTGCTGGAGGACAGCCGGAGTCTGTATATGATACTGGAGCTGTGCCGGGGGAAGGATGTTCTGCGTACGTTGTGCCTGTGTCACGAGATTATTTTCGATACCAGCATTCGTTTTTCGTGGACAGGCTTCACAATCCTGTTTCGTTGCTTGCTTTGTTCCTTGACTTGCTTATCGTTTGGCTGGTTGGTATGGAGGAAAATGAATTGATTGACTTGTTTGCGATGCGTTGCGTTGATTGTGAGTGATACTTTTACTGGGGGATGATTGGGCAGTGAAGAGACACTCCTCCCCCATTGCTGCTCGTAGGCACGGTGTTGGACGATTTCGAGCGCACAGGCGCCTATTCAGAGTCTAACGCGGCCACGATCATGAAGAAGATGATCCTTGCCGTGCAGAGGTGCCACGAGCGGGGGGTACTGCACCGTGACATAAAACCAGAGGTGCACCCCCCCCCCCCCCCCCCCCCCCCCCCCCCTCTCCCCTACCTGTCATCGTTCAGCTCGTACCTTCACTGGCATCAAATCACTTCACCCTCTTACATTTTGCATAATGCACCGACCCATGACAGAACTTTATCTGGACAGAGGAGGGTGGCAACGGCGACCTTAAGCTCGCTGACTTCGGCTTGTCAGTGCTTTGGGACCCCTCGGTACTATCCCACACCGTCCAACTCCACTTCACCGCGTAGTATACCATTCAACCCTATCGCATTTCATGGCATCGCGTCCCGTCTCAGCCCCTCCCACCTTCACACCACACACCACCCCAAGTCCCACCCCCACCGTGTGTCACCCCATCTAATGAGCCCACCCAATCATTTCGCTGTGCATTGCGCGTCTCCCGCCCTATCCCACCCATCCGTTTCATTTCTTTCCGTTCTACCGCACCCGGATATATTCTGCAATTTCCTACTCCATTTCCATACCATCAAACCCCGTAGCATGGTTTCCCATCCGAGGTCCCACAACACCTAACCGAACCCATTGCATACTATTATTCCCTCTCGCATCCTTCCGACACACTCAACTCACACACACACACACACACACACACACACACACACACACACACACACACACACACCTTCGCCCCCCCCCCCCCAAACACACACAGAAACACGCACACGGATACCATCTGTCTCTGCTGTATGTCACCCAACTCGCTCCACTGTACTCCATCCATTTCCTCTTCGTCGTTTCCCATTCTGTCGCATTCCTCCCCCCCGCCTCCATGACGTTGCTTCCCACCCAGGTCCTTCCGCTATTTTCGCATTTCACACGGTTTAATTCCGTCCCCCTCCCCCCTCCCCGACTTTTCCATCACCCATTTGTTTTTCCCTTCTGCATGACGTCTCACATCACAGCCTCCATCATACAACTCTACGCGTCCCCATCCTGCCCTGAAGCTCGCCCAACCAACTCGTTATATTCCACACCACGTCTTACAAAATATTACATCCCTTCATCCGATCATGTCACACCCCAATCCATCCCATCCTATCCCGACCTGTTTCATTCCATCCCATTTCACTCCATTCCTTACCATCCCTATGCATCCAACAACCTGCCACTCATCACATCCCACCTCCAAAGCCCCGCACCAAAGATGTCCCGTGTTATTTGATCGTTGTTCAGATGCACTTATTCCACTCCGTCTCTTATCCCTGTTCCATATCCGCCTTGTCTCATCCCTCTCTCGCCCCCCCCCCCCCCCCCCCCTCCTATGTCACCCAATCCCTTGATTCCAACCCACCCGACCTCACCTCACGTCTATCCTTTCCCGTCCACCACGTCTTTCTCAGTATGCAATGGTTGCTTAAGTTGTCTTTGTTGTGCATTCCAGGTCTTGATAAGCGGACTGACCCGCCGTGGTTTTTTGCACTGTAGGTACCCATCACTGCGCGCTGCGGCACCATCCCCTTTATGGCGCCTGAGCTGTTTAAGATGGAGGAGTACACGACGGAGCCGGATGTGTGGGCGTTGGGCTGCTGCATGTGTATCATGCTCACCGGCGATTTCCCTTTCTTCGGCAATACCCCAAAGAAAATGGCCCGCCACATTTGCCACCAGAAACTGGACATGGAGGCTTACCCGTGGGGGTGCGATGCCCTTCTCCCTAATATTTTTTTAAACAAACGAAAATTGATAGTAATCACACACACACACACACACACACACACACACACACACACACACACACACACACACACACATACACACACACACACACACACACACACACACACACACACACACACACACACACACACACACACACACACACACACACACACACACACACACACACACACTGTATCGTCGTAGTGGATGCCAGTTGAAGGAGGCGGGGTAAGGGATAACAGCAGAGTGGATGATACAATAATGTCAATCAAGTTGAGAGGCTCATGGACAGCTGCGCAAAGGGCTGATGGCTGATGCAATGTATTCCTAGCACACCTGTGAATAGCCAATTTTAGAGTATTGAGTAATGACTGTGTCAGTTTTTTGCGAGTTATCTGCCTGCAACCGCATGGCGCGCCTACCTGCCCACTCACGAGGAGTGAGCAAATAATAATGAAAATGTTTCGGATGCAGTTTTAGACGAGAGCGTGATGCCGCGGTCGTGAGATAGTTGTGCACGCCCCTGAGTCGGGTCGTTGCTGTCTTGAACCCCTCAACTGTGAGGATGTCAACTGAATAATATGACATTCGTTGGTGTTTGTTGGCGCAGATATTTGTCGCGGGAGGCACGCGACCTGGTTTCCCGTTTTCTGGAGAAGGACCCCCTCCGAAGGATAACACTGGAGGAGGTACGCATCGGCAGCGAGCAGGAGCACACATGTTTAAAGCACTGAAGCTCGAATCACCTGTTAGAATTGAAATCTGAGACTTCGTCGTGCGCGCAGGCTCTGGAGCACCCCTGGCTTAACGGCGCCGCGCCAAACATTTCCTTGACTCGGACCGTTTTCACCGGCGTTCAGAAAATACTGCACATGAACAAATTTCATCAGGTGGGCTGCGTCCCGCTCTCTGACCGGATCGGCCCCGCGTTGATGGATATGCGTCCGCGATCGAGGTAGTCTGACTGATGCGTGTGTGGTGCGGGCCGTAGGGTGTGCTCATGATGCTGGCAAGGGCGTATATGAATGGCCCGGCGGGTGAGAGGCTACGGAAGGAGTTTAAGAAGCGAGACCTCGACGGCGACGGCACCGTCAGCTGCGATGAGTTGCAGCAGTGGATGGCGGCGAGTGGCTATTACGTCACGGATGCGCAGGCGGCAATGGTCTTTCGGCAGTTGGACACCGACAACTCGGGCGAGCTCAATTTTGAGCAGTTTGTGGCGACCGAGATTCATTTCAGGGCTCAGGTGATTTGCGGAGGACGAGCTGCGGTAGAGGCTGGTCTCGTTTCTGGATGACATCCAAACGGCACCATTATTTGTTTCGCTGCTACTTTTCTTACGGTTTATCAAGGGGTTAGATTGAATTAGGCAGGTGGCTTGGGTGGTTACCAATGAAGAGCGATGACGCGATCTTTGGACATGACACGTTCGATGCTCTGTCCAGGTGGACGACATTTTCATGCAGAGTGCGTTTAAGCTGATGGACAAGGATGGAGATGGGGAAATTACGCACGAGGAGCTGCAGGGGGTGCGTCCTTGAGCTTATGACGACCCTTAGATCAGGCCTGTTTGGGTTTGATTGTCTCTCTCTACAAGACGATACAATTGTGCTGCAAATGCAATGGGGTCGGCTGAGTTGAAGTGATGACCGCGTGTCGTGTTGTCGGCGGTGCTTTTGGGCGGTAGGCTATGACGGACGCGGGGTCGTCCATGAGCGAGGAGATCGAGAGAGTTTTCCGGAGTGTGGATAAGGACGACAATGGCAGCATCTCCTTTGACGAGTTTTTCGAGTTTTGGAGGGAAAATATTCGCGGGAGTGCGTCAGCGCAACAGAGCGAGGGCCTTCCCGATCAACTTTCCGACATCCCAGCGCTCGACGACACCGTGCCGATGCATTTTGTGAGCTACGGAGACAGCGTTGCGACGGCTGGGCCGCGCTCCATGTTGGCAGGGAAAGAGTTTCGAAGGCAGCGGACGATTGGTGTGAATAGGGAGCAAGAATCGCCAGGCGAGGCAACAGGGGGCAGCAGGTAAATGATTTGTGGCAGGCTATCTATTGCGGATAATACGAAAGGCCTGTATTATCTGTGTTATAGAATTGGTCAAGGACATGCTTGCGGGTCTTGGAATGTTGAGTTGCATTTTGATTCGGTTTTTGTGGTAAGCTTTTATTGAGGACTTTTGTGGACTTATCATGGTCAGTCTCCAAACTGCAATCGAGGAAGACGCTCAGCGGGACACGAATGTTGCTTTGCTCGCGTTGCATGTGCTTTATTCGCTTAAGCTTTGTCAGCAGTCACTCATGGGGAAGTAAGTACCAGTGAGGCGACATTTGACAACGTTGCACTATCTCGAAAGCGGCAACGAATGAGCTCATAATAGAGTCGCTCCAACGGAATCGAGAAACATGAAGTAAAAACATGCAGAATGTGGCGCTTGGTGAGCATTTTGGCGATCTGTGCACCATGGGCTGTCGTCATCAAAGGGATACATCGCAATAGCTATCCCTCAGTGGCATCGGATCTTGTGATGCTGCCTCGGCGTGTCCCGAGTTTCGTGGTGACCGCCTGATGTGGAGACCGCGCCCTGCCGCGTAGCTGCCTATTGTTGTTCCGACCGAGGCTTCGCCGGATTGCTTGTTGGCGGCTTTCGCGGCTTTTGCTCCGAGGATAGACTCGCCGGGCACAACAATTCAGCCATCGTCCCCCCACCAATCAAATAACAAGCAAACATTCTCAGCAAGCACTGGCTTAAGCCACCACATTTCAATAATGTGCGTTAGGTGCCGAAAACGTCCAGAACGGAACGGAGGTGGGAGACGGGATTTGAGAGTGTGGCCGAAATAAAAACATATGATTCAAGAGCGCCTTGTGCAGTTTCCATCCTTGGCAGACGACGCTATAAAATGAACGAGGTTTTTTTCACCGCGAGTGGATTAAATTTGATGAGGGGTGCTCGCTCTTCATAACGGCATCGACCGAAATTGAAATTGAATTACAACTTGTCAGACTGTATGATGAGAGCTGTCTGAGGGCATCGCACCGAGGCTTTGCACCAATATGAAGATTTCTCTGACACATTTACATTTACATGAATATACTAGCTCGGTGTGGTTCGAGGAAAGCAATGAATGAATGGAGTTGCAAACGGGAATGTGTTGAATGAGGTGAGGTGAATGAATGTGCTGGATGTGAGATGAAGCAAATGCTGCTTCTCGATCGAAACGCCGAATTGTGTGTGTGTGTCGTTGGGCTTCTTTCTGCACAGCTGCAATCCGTGTACCTGAAGAAACAGGATTAACAGTCCTGGTCTCCGGCAATGGAGGTATGGCTGAAGTGCCTACATCAGCCTGCGGCCCATGAGCTTTCGTCCCATCGTCGACGCGGCCGAGATACCGTTGACCTCTGTGTCCGTTTCGGTGACTTTGGATGCCTCGCCGAGTGTCCCCGCTGGCACAACCAGGTCAACAAGCGCACCGAGTGCGCAGGTGCGCAAGTCCATCACCTGAACGTGGTACGTCTCGCCGGGCGACAGTCCCTCCAACTTCCGAAACTCAGTTGTCAACTCGTCCTGCTCCTCGCCGCCACCGGGAGAGACGAGCTTGTACACCGCATTCCTCCAGCCTGATCCGTTCCATGGAAAGGTTTGCCCGAAGGCTGAAGGCGCCCAGTCGTCCTCTCCGATGCATTCTTCGTCGGCTACCTTGGGGTAAGTGTCGCTTCCGAGCGCGCCGGGCTTGTCGTCGAAGTGACACTCAGCTTTGTTGTCACGGTGGCCTTGTGGGTACTGTAGACCGAAGACAGTCGAGCCAGCCATAACGGCAGCTGTGGCACACTCCTCCATGGTGAAGGAGCCAGAGCGGCGGGTCTGAAAGGCGCGACGACCGTTATCCTTGAAGCAGCCCATGTAGGTGACGTTTGGAGTCACTGCCTCCCCGACTTGGTTGGTAAGCGCGCGATCAAGGTTGTCAAACTCCACCAGCTGCAGTCCCACTTCAGAAATTTCCACTCCGTGAACCTCGTCGCAGCCCTTGATATCGTCCACCATGTACGGCGCCTCCGACTTCTCCGGCGAAATGAGTAGAAGCGACTCGCCGTGGTCGCGGCTATCCAGGTCTAGGACGCAGCCGGTGAAAGCGGCGGTGCTGTCGCAGCTGGCAACGTTGAGAGCGGGAGTCGAGTACTTGGGCTTCTCGTAAACACCCTCAGGAGGGTACCCGAAATTGTCGAGCGTCCAGCATTTCTCATTCGGGAAGGCGTCTTTTGGGATGAAGTCGAACATGTCGCGACCGCAACCCCTCTCGAAATTCTTGGCCGCGTCGTTGGCGGTCTCGCCCCTGTAGTCGCAGCGCGAGATGTAGTCCTTGGCAGGGGCCCATTTCCCGTCCTCGTCGTCATTTTGTAGGCCGCAGCAGCAGGTGATGGTGCCTCGGTATGGTCGGTAGTAGTGGTCATTCAGTACGCCTTCGTAAGATGTGTCGAACTCGCTGCCATGGCCTGTTGGGATTGAAGATACGGCGACAGCACAGTTTAGGGTCTAATAGAAATGTATCACTAATTACCGCTAAAGATACAGGAGCGGATTGTATTCTGCAGACCATCAAATCCTTACAAATAACTTACAGTGCGCATCGTTGTTGTTCGGCTGTCGGCTTAGGTCGTTCCAGTTGATCTGACGGTCCTCGTCCCTGTCGACGCTGATATTGTGGCCATTCGAGCAGCATTTGCAGCAGTCAGGATGGTGGGAACAAGGGCGACAACATCTGCACGAAGACAGGAGAAAGGGGACGCAAAAGTAGAATGGCGACAATAACTGAAGAATATTAAGACAAAAAGAAAGTTGGGAAATAAGTCGACAGAAATAAGACAGTCAGCAACAACAAAGATGTGCATTCTCCGAGTAAACGCTAAATTCACGCTGAAGGCATAGTAGAAACACAGTGTTATAATTCGGACGATACTAAATACAAAGAAAATGAAGCACTTAAGTAATACTGTAAGCGAGATGATCCCAATGGCCGCCGCTCACCAGAATCCGACGTTTCGATTATTGATGAACTGATCGCCCGGTGTGCCGGTCATCCCACCGTCAACCCCCGCCGGGTCTTGCGACATCAAGCAGAAGAACCCCAATCCACCGCAGTCAACGGGGCCCTCCATGAAAGCTTTCAGGGCTGCGTCCTCGGCGGACAGCCCTTCCTCGACGTACGTCTCGCAAGCCGGAGCCAAAGGGCCGGGGCAGGAGCTGTCGGAATTGAGATGGGGCTCTAGAATGGTTTCCGGCTCAGTCGGCTCCGAGAAGACCACCACCTCGCAGAGAGAGAGGGGCACACCGGGCTCGGGAAGGCGGACTGTGATGTACCGGCCGCTGGTGGAGATTGAGCAGTCGAAGACGCTCTGAGGCTGCTCGACCGCAACCCCATCGGCGGGCTCTCCGCATAAAGTGCTGTTAGTCGTAACGTCGCCGGACTGAGGGTCAGCGTCTCCGACGAAGACCTGGGCGCCGATGAGACGCTCTGCCCAGAGGAGAAAACAAGTAAGCGTGAACATTGTCAGACATTCCGCGATGACAACTCTGCTTCTGCTTCAGATATGAAATAGCTGAACATAACGAGGCTTTTACAATTCATCAGCAAATTACGCAGCAGATGGAAGGTATACATGTGGGCACGACAGATATTCAAAGGTTTGAGAAGGTGGTGTGTTGAAATTCGGCGAGCTGGATGATTGACACGGCTCGCATACGCACGTCCTGACGCCCGTCTCGCACAATGCTGTACCCGTGGTGACGATGCATGAGGAGGAAGTACACATCTATTATCAATCTATGATAATCCTCTCATTGGCGCTAATGTTTAGATAGGTTTTGGGAATGCGCGGCGATACGAACCGGCGCAAGGAAAAGGGCTTGCAAGTAAATGTGTCGTCTTATTCCTTTTCATTTCTTTTCCAATTTGACGTCGCTACTACTATGGAAGGCTTTAGGTGCCGTTTAAAGCCTCGTAAAAATGTAATTACTGGTCACCATGTAGAAGCAGATCACAACCTAAATTCAATCCCAAAGAAAGTTGCGGAAACATGCAGCGAGAAAGGAGGAGGAAAACAAACTAAGTCCGCGCGGAGTAGGTAATAGGCTGCATCACCCTCCTGCAAGGCGTCACAAAGACAGGAACCCAGCGCGCCATGAAGAACCACAGACAGACGCTGCATGAACTTACGACGCGCATCGCCAAGGAAACGACGCAAGAGAACTCGATAGGATTAAAAGCCAAACATGCATATAACTCGTAATAAACATAAATACAAACCGGCAATCGCGGAACTGGATAACTAATGGGCTATCTAATCAGTATAGGCAGAAAGTGTTAGATTACTGAAAGGGCAGACACACGTAGCAGATCAGCCCCCCCACCTTCTATTTCCTAAATAAAAGAGAACGCGGACGCGGGCAGACAGATATGGCGGTAGCGCGTGCATACGGGTCTGGTACACTAGTTCACGAGAATTGTATGTCGAGCTTTAAATCATACAACGACCCATTTACTAAGTTATAGCCACCGTGCAATCCCCTTACTCTCGACACAAATTAGCATATGAAGAAAGCAAGTTATCAAAGCAGGACACCGTGTCACGCATTTTGGAGCTCAATGCGGGTCAGACGAGCGGTTATTTCAGATCAAGCACTATCGTAGAATCCGTCCGGTTTGTCCGGTAATTAGGTTATTTTCGGGAGTGTACTGAAATTCGTTTTCCGGGGGAATAAGTCTTCGTCCGAACGACAGATTTCCGAGGAGTCTCTTAGTCAGCGAGCAGTCGATCGACAGATACTAATACCTAGCGACAATAAGTAACCTTGGAGTGATGCAGAGACGATGGAAATGTCCCGATATCGAAAGTAACTCCGCATGGTATCTGCGCTGATGACAGTTCTCGTGGGGGTCAGTTCTACTGACTACTGATGCTTTGAAGTGGTTATTACCGGAGCAGCAGTCGAGCCGGTTGAAGAGAACGACCTTGCTCACTTCCATGCTTTCACCGAGGTCGACATTCCACCAAGCATTCTCATCGCTTCTGCCAGTTGTGTGTGTACAGGTACCGTCCCAGAATCTTCCACTAAGACCACCATCCACCGCGCGGCTGGAAACACCACCAGAGGTGGTACTGGACTGCGTTGTCGGCATGCCACTCGCCACGCTACCCTGGATGCGATAGAAACTTGAAGCGCCATAGTAATTTTCACCAGATACGGCCGTGCAAAACAGCGCGAACGCTACGAAGGTCGACGGCAGACCGCCCATAATGCGGGGACCCTTTTTGTCAGCAGGCGGGCAGTACAGAGCGTGTTAATTAGTGCTTCTCGAGTTCTCGACCGTTGATGAAGAGTGTGGGAGTTTCTGCGGTGTCGTGGTCGCTTGGTAGGTGTCCACTGTCGATGGCGAGTCCGGCGGTAGTCTATTGACCTAGGGACCTCTAATGCGGCTGTAATATGTAGCGACTAGAAACAATTTCTTACAAGAAAAAGCAGTGGAGGCCACCAAGCAAGAAAAAGAAAGAAAGGAAGAAAAAACCTAAGCCCGAGGAACAGGAAGGCATGCCACAGCACCAGCACTGCCTTCCTGAAAAGCGTCGCGGAGATAAGAACCCAGAGTGCCATGAAGAGCAGCAGAAAGACGTTGCATGAATTCTCGTCGCACATCCCCCAAAAAACGCCGAAACGGAAGAGAAGTAGATCGACGAACAAAATGCTGCATACGGACATAACTGTCAGAGCGCAAGGAACGAGAGTCAGCGGCCCCCATGCCAGGGAAGCGACGTACAGCCACCAAAATAGCCAAGCGATCGACCAACTCAGCCGCCATCGGCGCCAACCGGCCCCCATCCTCCATGGCGAAGGGGTAGTAGTCATGGACCGACTGAACCGAAGGCGTGCCAAGCAAAGCGGAAGTGCGGAGGTCCGCATCAAGTTTGCCTTGCTGAGCTCCCAATGCAAGGCTGCCAGGGAGTGGAAGGCGAGCACCTATACGAGGAACGTTGGTGTTCGTGCGAGCACTTGTAACCGTCACATCAACAACAAGATGGCGGTGCGGAGCCATGAAGTCCAACCAAACCACATCCCCAGGACGATCACGTGAAGCTCCCGACCGAATACGGCGGACCTCCAACCGCAAGTCCCGGCCCTTAGTAGCCCCCGCTTCAAGCATGAACTCTTCAAGCACGTGGACAATGCGGTCATGGAGTTGAATGATATACCAAGAGCACGGGCACCGGGGGATATGGTCCATGAGCATAGCGGCTGTTGAGCGCTCACCCGACATAAAGATGCCCGATACCGTCGACGAAGATCCATACCCGCGAGATTCTGAAGGGGCCTCATTGCACCGAGGGCATTTTCGAACATGAGCGGCGCGCTCCGCAGTCAAGCCAAGCACCCGGTGGGCTGCCATCATATAGCAATCGGATGGCACCTTGAAACTGGACTCATGTGAAGCGAAAAAGAGAGCCAAAGCCCCGCGACCCGTACCCGAAGTCATCCTCATATAGTCCGGTGGGGAAGGTCTGCAAAACGCCAAGAGGTCAAGGTAGGCCCGGGCACGAAGAATGCGCGAAATGCCCCGTTGGATGTGGCCCCCAGAATCTCCCAAGCGAGTAAGAGCATCGGGAGTCGGAAGTTGTAGGCTAGTCACTTGGGTAGCGGGTGCCACCGCATTGTTGACCGTAGATACCACCAACTCGACATCGGGCCCGGCATAATCAGAAAGGTTTTGGTTCAGTGTGTTAGTCAAAACCACAAGCTCCGATTCCGAAAACCCGCCCATAGTGGAGATAGAATCATACGAATTGCGCAATTGGACCGCCCACGGTAAAGTAGAAGTGGCAACATTCAGTAGTTCCTGTCGGATGAGACCGTACAAAGGACCTAGCGACTCGGACTCGTAATCAGTAATATGTAGCGACTCGTGTCGTACTTCAGCGAATCTCTAGTCGACGACTCGACGATGGTATCGCTTCACTTCATGGGAGGGCGTCCGTCATGAGCTGGCGAGCTACTGATGATAAAGTACAGGTGGTCGAGCAGAAGACTGTGAGAATGTTGCTCCCGTAGTCTGTGAACCCGTACCGTACAGGTACTGCTTGCTCGCTGGACGAGGGGGTCGATGCGGCGGAGATTTATTCATCACAGCTGCTCGCCTCGGTATTTTTATGTCACAATACGGGTACGAGTACTATATGGCTAGCTAGATTTATCCTAGTGCCTCGGGCAAAAATGTTGCATATATACAACAAATGGTGTATATATACAACAAAAAGTGTGGGCCCAGTGCTATGGGCAAAACTGGCATGATGACCACCAGGGCGTCAGGGGAGGTCCCCCAAGCGCCAAATAGTATACTTAAGTTGACCCGGGCCCGCTGGAGTCCGCAAATCAGCCAGCACAAGGCGGCCCCCACCACCCACCCACCTCTCCACCATGAGGAAACCTATCGAGATCAACAGCCGTGTGGCCGCCCATCGAGGGCCATTTGAACCCGCTGCCCTTGGCAGAGTACGCCAACAGAGGGCCTTGAAGTTTGGTAACGTCGTCGAGTCGGTCGCCAGCAACAAGTTCCGCATCAGGTGGGATGACGGCACAGAGTCATGCGAGACCACCAACGTGCTGAAGCTGCAACCCACCGGCGCTGGCGCCCTACCGGTGTGTCTCCTCTACCACCATGCACTCGTCTAATACCTTGCTTGGACAGTATGTCGTCGGCTTGTGGTGATTTTGTCGACGTGTGTGGGTGGTGCGGCCGTGCGATTGCGTCTGTCCGAGGCACGGAATTTGATTTTTTTTTCAAATATTACAAAGACAACTAACTCGCCTACGCCCCGCAGGCCAGAGCACTCTCGACGGTCCCCTTCACGGAGCCGAGACAAGCTATGCCCTGCCCGTCACCTCCCGTTCGCCCCGGAAGTGTCCATGGTGTCGTGGCGCCTCTCGCGGCGGCGCCGGCTGTCCGTCGTGCCCCATTGCCCAACCCCAAGTCCCGCCAAAACCCCGTGCCACAGCTCCTCGTCGCCGATCCTGCTCCGTCACCTGGCGTCTCAATTCCTGTGACAGAGGTGCTTGACCAACCGGATATACCATTCGTTTCAGTCCATACCGAGTTTACACCTGACGGTAGCGTCACGGTACGGTTGGCTGTACAGTCGGCGGCCGGGTCGACTGGCTGCTCCGCTGCATCGGCCGTTACCTCGTCGCGCGCCACTCCTGGTTACGACGTGTTTAGCCCGCGCGCCGCGATTGGCTACGATGGCGACGACCCAAACGTCGATTGCGACGATCCGAACGAGCTATACTACGAGACACCAGAGGCGTCCGAGGAGGTAGTGAACGAGAGTGGAGGCGCCGACAGTGACGACGAGCAGGAAGGGCTGGGCGGGCAAGATCTCCCACTCGACTGCCCCGTTCAGAGCGTTTTGGTCGAGCCTATCACTGGCACCCCCTACAAAGTGATACTGTCTACCACTGGCGCTGGGCGCCGGACTCTTACATGGACGGTATGTGGCCAAGACTACGACCCCCCCATCACCACTGCTGACCGTGCTGCTGACCTCATGTGTGCCGCTGGAGGCGAGGCTACTGGATTGCGAGGCGGGCTTCTTTACAGAGACGGAGCCCTGGACCTACTCGCCCTCTGGATGAAGCTCTACCCTGGCGATGTGGTTCAGGACCTGGAAAACCTGAACGACTACGCGCTTCGGACTCGTACTACCTTCCGCCCGGTCACTAAGTCTGAGATTCTGGGGACTGGTGCTAGCAGCGAGGCAGTTCAACCAAAAGGGCAAGGCGCTTTGGGCCGACCATACCGAGGCCGACGGTATCCGCGAGGCTCCCAACTTCCAGAAGTACATGCCGCACTGGCGGTTCGAGCAGATCCGTGCCTTGGTCAAGTTCAGCAAGGCGGCACCTGGAGTTGGCCCAGACACATGGCAGATGTTCACTCAGATGGTGGAGGACTTCAACCGCAACATGATGATGATGCTGGTGATGGGGGTGTGGATCACCTTCGACGAGGCCATGAGCGCGTACCAGCCACGCTCCACCAAGACTGGCGGCCTACCCAACATATCCTTCATCAAGCGCAAGCCCAAGCCGTTGGGCACTGAGGGCAAGACGGCGTGTGATTGTGCGACTGGTGTCATGATTCATTTTGAGATCCAGGAGGGCAGGGATGCTATGAGGCTGAAGGAGCACGCACCTTAGCTGGGTGTGACTGCCGCCTGCGCCCTGCGGATGGCTGAGCGATCTGCTCCTGCAGGCGCGACTGTGGTGGGCGACAGCTGGTTTGCATCTGTCAAGGTACAACAACATAGATATCAATTCAGTACAATGCATGCCTGCATGTGAATGTGTGAAACTGGTTATTTTGTTGGATGGTTGTGACATGCCGCAGTCGCTGTGGGCAAGACAGGCCGGCACTTCATTGGGTGTGTCAAGACATCCCACTCTCTGTACCCCAAGGCCTACCTGGAGTCACACCTGAAGGACAAGCCCGCCGGCAGTCGCATGGTTCTCCGCTCCACTGTTGAGGGTGTGGGCCTGATGGCAATCGGGTACAAGTACAACATGAGGAGGGTGTTATTCTTTCTGGCTACGGAGGGAGCTCAGGAGCTGGGGGGGTGCACGATGGCGAGCCGTACGTTCAACGTTGGGCTGACGACCTCAACAACATCACCACCATGCCCATACCTCGTCCAGACGTGGTCTCGCAGTACTTCGCTGGGAGCCCGCGCGTCGACAACCACAACCAGAGCCGCCAACACGACCTGATGTTTGAGGAGCAGTGGCTGACGCAGGACTGCTGATTCCGCCTGCACACCACCATGGCCGGCATTCACGTCACCGACTGTTGGAAGCTCGCGAAGCACCACCTCCCGAGGCAACACCCACTCAAAGAGTCAACCGTTGTCAACTTCGCCGACCTGATGTGCAAGGCCCTGATATACAATGGGCTGACAAGGGAGGTGGAGCCGACTTGCAGGACCGAGCGCGTACTGGCCGACATCACCAACGAGCCACCCCCGCTGCCTCACAGCATCAAGCACCTCGGCAAACGCCCCGGCAACGACAACGCCACCAAGCAAGCCCGCTGCACTATGTGCCGTGTGGACGACGACAATGTGGGTTGGACGTCCTGCAAGTGCCCGGACTGCGACATCCCTTTGTGCATCCCGAGCAAGAGGCGCAAGGGCGTCGCATGCTGGACCCGGCACCTCCGCATGACCGCCCAACAGCTCGCGGTTTACGGCGTCAACCGCCGCGCGGACTAGGCCGCCACCGGGCAACCCTCCCCGTACCCAAACTCCGTACCTCAAGACCTTCCTTCCCCGGTCGGCTGGCGGGTGTTGGTTGCTCCTCCGCAGTGCCCTGGCCGGAACCGGTGGTGTGATGTTGGTTCAGCGAGCTACAACATCTTAGAGGGCGACGCTTCTGTTAGCAGCGCGGCCCGCGTAGTATTAGTAGTATGTAATTAAAATCCGTCAATGATGCCGACGCGACCCGTGTTGTATACTCGTGTTGTATATATACCATACAACATATTTGCCCGAGGCACTAGCTAGTTGGTCGTATTTCAAAATCGCGTGTGTTGAGTGGCGCATAACCTGCCTATATATAGGTACTGTAGTTCACGCGTTTTTAATAATAATGATGTAGAACGTGAGCACGGACAGGGAAAAAGGGAGGGGAAACAAAAGGGCAAGAGTGACAAGAGGAACACGGAATCCAAAACACGGCAAACGGAAGTACATTGTGCACAAACCTTGCAGATTAAATCAAGGAAACTCCTAGGCAACGCCGACAATGCAACACGTGGAGGCGATAAGCGGCGCCTCACGCGCCGTTCGAGGAAGCACGGGGACGCTTGCGGCCCATGGCGCGGGTGAAGAGCGCCGTGGCAGGTAAAGACATTCTAGCCGAGGAAGAAGCGGCCTCCACACCGTCTGCGGCGGCGGACAAACCGGTGAAACCGCACAAGACGTTGTCCGCGTGAGCAACATGGACGGCGAGAGAGACCTTTCGGCGCCATGAGGCCAACAACTTGCCCACATGCATCCCTTTAGAGGCGGCTGCCTGATTGGCCAACTCCGTCAAGAAAGCCGTGGTGTGGCCGCCGAGAGCACCAAGTTCCGTGATTCCAAAGGGAATGAAGCGGATGTATGGGCGACTCCTCATCCCCTCCCAGTACTCCTCTTATCACCACGGCGTAAAGCGACTTCGGGAGACGGGGGGCTAAGAACGCAGAACAAACCGGAAACCACGGCATTAAGGGCAAGTTTTCAGCCTCGGATGCCGTGATAGTGCAGGACACCCACATCCGCGGGGAGGCCGTCGTTGCCGCTGGGGAGTTGAACTAACATCGTGAAATATGTGAGAACCTCGACGCCAACCACGAGTGCGCCACGAACTTCGGAGATGATTTCCGCAAGGGCCCTCACTAACCAAGAGTGAGCGGTGTGGACCGAAGCATCTCCGCCGCATCGAGCCAAATGGTCGGCAAAAGCAGTGGCCCACGCATCATCTGACATGTCAACACCCGCCGACACGAACGCACCCCACATAGCTTGAACCGAGAGGTGGCAATAAGCACAAGCAGTGGGGGAGCGTAGAGTAGAGAGGATGCAAGCGCCCGCCGGCGGCGCAGCGGCGGCGTCCCCGGAGGGGGGTGCGCTCGCATGCAAGTCGGCACCTACCTCTACCTCCACGCGGTGGGCGTTGTTAACCGTGTAGCCGTGCCATGCCTGGCACGGTAGGGGGCTTAAAGAGGTACCGACAACTGCGATCCGCGGGATCAGCGGCTGTCGGGGAGCCCGGTACGGAGGGTTTTGGAAAAACATAATATCCGTACACCGGCACAGGGATCTCCCGCTCGGGCAGTCCGTTATGCCTTTTCCGCGACTAAATACTCGCAGATGCTCTCCCGACGAAGGGGCGGGGGCGGCGTTTGCGAAATGTTTTTTGGCGAAGAAGGGTACGGACGGATCGGCGGAAGGACGAGGGTGTTGGAGCTGGCGGCGGGCAGCTGGGAAGCGGCGCTGGGGCACGGCGCTCGCTAGCAGTCGCCAGCCCTGCGAGAGCTTTAAGTCTCCCTTGGGGCGAGGCCTGATGCTACGCAGGACGGAGGTGGGTCGCAGCCGGAGGAGCGGCACGGTCTGGCGTTCTCCCCATCAGTGGTCCCATGGTCAAGGCACCATTAGACGGCTGGGGGTAAGGAATGGGGATGCACCGGAGACGGCCGACCGCGCGGAAGTGAAGCGCCTTGTGCCGGTGGTTGGGAGGGCGTAGTATTGCGGTGAAAACAAGAATGTTGCTGTCTACTAAGGCCACCGCTCCGAAAGTATCGTCCGCGAATAGTGCACGGCGCGAGAATATGGCGATTGGCATCCACAACTGGGCAATTGTCCGGCGCGAAAGTGCACGTTGTCCCGGAGGAATTTAGATGGGCGCACAACGCTTGAAAGGTCGGGAACGATGCGGAACAACTCACACATCTCAAAGGAGCGGGGGAGCGCATTGTGGGAGGAGGGGGTAAAACCGAGACGGAGTATTGCCAGGTCGTAAGACATAGGAAGGCGCTTGAGCATTAGGTGATGATGTGGAAAGGTCACCCTGGGCGGGGGCCATAGGGCACGACCCTGCGCCACCGCCGGGCGACCGGCCTAAAGGTGGCGGTGGAAGTCGCCGATGCCTTTGTCCCGGCCGGGTCGCCGCGGCGGCCATCCGGGGTGGAGTGTGTGTCGCGTCCTAAAATAAGCAGAGCACGAGGGGTCGGAGAGGGGGGATATGTGGCTTGAGCTGTACCGGAAGTCGCCCGAGGTGGCACTGTGGCGTGCCCTAGAGTTAAGATTCGTCGCCGACGTGGTGGGCTCCTCGGTGTCGATCCTTCGCGCCTCTAGCCTCGCGTTCTTTGTTGTGGGGAGCCTTGAAGCCCGCGATGGAGACACTCACAAATAAAGTAAAAAGGTAGTTGGCACCCGTGTACTAGTCGCCACAAGAGTCGAAAGAAAACTCCGTCATACAACGCCGTAGTGGTGCGCCAAGCAATAAAGGATGACCTTGCGAGTGGCGGGCTCCGATTACGGGTAGTGACAGTAATGAAGTTGGCGGACTGAGAGAAGTAGTGAAGCTCCATTACACGTACAAGGATAGCGGTGACGCGCGTCGAGCCCTTGAGCCTAGAAGGCGGATGACCATGCGCTAGCGAATGTTGTAGCGGTACTAGTAGTGGCCAACAATGTAGCGGTGCTCGAGCGACGGATAAAAGATCCCGGGAGAGGTCACGTTGGTGATGGTACAAATAAAACGCTCCGGAGTCGATGACGGCGAGCGACCGTGGACAATAAAAAAGAAAATGTATATATCAGTACCGCGCAATGCCACAGTAGAAGAGAGCGCCGAGACGAATATATACACGAAATGACGGACGGGCGTCACGCTCACCGCTACCAAGTTCGGTGCTCGCGGGCTCCCGAGCCAAGCTCAGCCGCACATGCGCATGCGGTTGCGGCAGAGATTGATTGTTCAACCAGTACATAAGTGAAATCCATGAGTAAAGTACTGAAAAGAAATAGAGACGAAAAGGCACGGACGGTTCTTAGGTGAACTTTGCCACCATTTTCTCTCGAGATCAAACACCCCCAAACATGCTTTTAATAATATGTAGTTGTTATTATTATTTGCTTGACATGCTTATGCATGCCCGTACCAAGATGTGATGCATTATTGTTTATCATTTCTCCCCCCGATCCCTCCCCTCACCTCTCATCGGGGGCACTCGGGCTGCCTCCGCATGCTCCTTCTCATGCATGCGTCCTCTTTGCTCGTAGCGGAGAGGCTAGGGGTGGCTTTGTGCGTCTTATCGCGTTGTGCGCTGCTCCCCGGGTCTTGTTATGGCTAGCTAGCAGGCCGTTGACCGCCCTCCGCGGTTTATTCCCGAATCGTCCCGACTCGCTTCCCCCTCTTATCTCCCTCCTTTCGACCGGTCCTCTGCGTATGGACCTCCTCGTCGTGCCTCTGTTGCTCGCCGTGCCCGTGCTCTTGTCCGTGCGTCGATTGTTGTGTGCCCCTACCCCCCATGTCCGTGTTTCTGCGCCGGGCCACCGCGCCAATCCCTATCCTCTTGCACGACGCCCTCTTCGGACCACTTCGACTCTAGCCCCCTTATGGCTCTTGGGCTTCTATCGTGCGCGTCACTTGTGCGTATGATGCATGTGCTGTCCGTGGTTCCCTTGCGAGTTCGCCTGGGTGTGGGGCTATTGTTTTTGGTGTTTGTTGGCGGTGTGTTGCACTTGCCGATGCTCGTTGGCGAGAGGCTGCCGGTGCATGTGGTGTTGTTGCTGTTGTATGTGATGATGTTGGTAGGCCTCCGGCTGTTTCTCCTGTTGTTGTTGGTGGTGGTGGGCATAGGGCTATTGTTGCTAGTGGTGCTCCTGGTGGTGTTGCAGATGCACCTTCAAGTTGGCGGGTGGCTGATGCTTTTGATGTTGGTGGGCTTAGGGCCGCGACACTGCTACAAGTGTTGTTGTTGATGATGCTAGACCTATGCCTACTGCGGGTGGGGCTGTTGTTGATGGTGGTGCTGATGCACTTGATGGTTGGCGGCTAGTTGTTGTTGCTTGTGATGTTGTTGGCGGGCCTAATGGCCGCAAATGGTGGTGTTGGTGCTGATGTTGATGCTATATGTGGTGTTGTTGTTGCTGCATGTGGTGATGATGGAAGGCGCCCGGCTGCTTCTGCTGATTGCTGCTGCATGTGGGCATAGGGATACTGCTAGTGGTGTTGCTGGTGGCCCTCCAAGTGGTGCTACAGTTGCACCATTAGCTTGTGGTCGACGGCTTGCTGATGCTAGTGATATTGGTGGACATAGGGCTGCAATTGGTATTACTGTTGGTGGTGTTGGTGGTGTTGCCGGTGAGGCTGTTGGTCGAGGTACTGCTGCGGTTGGGGTTTGCAATTGCTAGTGCTAGGTGGATAGTTGTTGTTGATGCTTTTACTAGTGGGCAAAGAGATGATGCTAGTGGTGTTGATGCATATGCTAGTGCCGGATGGCGTCCGGCTATTGCTGCTGATGCTAGTAGGCAGAGGGTTGCATCTAGTGGTGCTACTATTGTCGATGTAGTTGCATGTACTGTTATTGAATGTGTTGGTGCTGATTGGCGGCCGGGTGTTGGTGTTCGTGGGCAAAGGGGTGCAAGTGGTGGTTGTGTTACTAATGGTGGTGTTGTATGTGTTGCTACTGCGGCTGTTGGAATTGGCGCGGGTTGGCCGCGATTGCTGCCCCTAGAGGTGATGCTGTGGGTGTTGTAGCATGTGCCGATGTTGGTTCGCGGCGAGTTGTCGTTGCCGGTGTTGGTGAGTAAAAGGGATGGTCGTGTTGCTGGTGATAGTGCTTCTGCATGTGTTGGTGCTGGTCGGCGATCGGGCGCTACGGCCGGTGCTCGTGGACATAGGGTTGCAAGTAGTGGTTATGCTCTTGTTATCTTTGTTGTAGGTGTTGCAACTCAAACTCCTGAGCAGGCTGGCTTGAGCCCGGCTTTTGGTGTCAGTGTTGGTGGGTACATAGCTGCGACAAGAGGTGGTGCTTTTGCGTGTGTTGGTGCTGGTGGGCGATCAGCCGCCGATGTTGGTGCTTGTCGTCAGATTGTTGCAGTGGTGGTGCTACTACTAATGTTGTTGTTGTTGCACTTGCTAGTACTGGCTCGCGCCTGGTTGATGCCGCTGGTGCTCGTGGGCACATAGCCGCAAGTGGTGGTGCTATTGGTGGTGCTTTTGCATGTGCTGGTGCTAGTCGGCGATCGACTCCTACTGCCGATGCTCGTGGGCATAGGGTTGTATTTGGTGGTGATGCACTTGTTGTCGCTGATAATGTTGTTGCAACTATTGGTAATGGTTGGTGGCCGGTCGCTCATGTTGCTCGTGCTAGTGGGGAGAGGGTTGTTGGTGGTGGTTGTGATGTAGGTGTTGGTAATGTTGCCATTGCTAGTTCTGGATGGCGGCCACATGTTGTTGCTTGATGGGCTATGGGCCGCATGTGCTCATACAAGTGCTTTTGTTGGTAAGTGGCATATTGTAGTTATTGATGATGGTGTTGAGGGGTGGCAGGCTGCCCCTATTGATACTGGTGGGCGACAAGTGTGTGGTGTACCATCTGTGTGTGGTGGCAATAGAGTGTCTAGAGGGCGTACCAATGGTGACCATGAGTATGCTTATGGGGCGGAGGCGGGCTTGAATGCATCGGGCGTTCTGTTCATGTCAAGAGGGGAATGTTACACTTGCGCTCTATGTGGCATACGGTTGGCTTACCGCAACTGTCACGCTAACTTCGCCGAACACACTAACATGTTAATGACCGGCAATGGTCCCTCCACTCATGCCCACCATCGCCAAGCTCGCCACCTTGCGTCCATCGTTCCGGCCTTATTCTAGCTATGTGCCTCGGGCACTCACCTTTTGTCTTCCATCCGTGCTCGCCCTCTATCCGCTCCATTCCCCCACTCTGTGGCCCCTCCCGCTTTCGCTTTTTCCCTAGCCCCTCCACACCGTGTTTGTTGCCCCCTTCCGTCGCATGTTGGACCATGTCCTCACTATATGCAAATGTCACCCCTCCTCACCGTGCCCCCCCGTGGACTCCCCCCTTGGTCCCCCTCCCTCCCCCATCCCGAGCTGATTTTGTGTTTACTTCCCCCCCCCCCCCACCCCCGCCTCTCTACGCCCCACCCCCAACTCCATCTAATGAACCTCCGTTGCTTCATGCACAAACCTTTATGACCTTGTCTGCTGCCGCACTCCACCGACAAGCTACGCTACAGTCTCCCCCTCGCGTTGCTACTCCTGCCTCATGGTGCTCCGCCAATGACCCTATTGCTTGCCTCTTGCGGCTTAGACCTACCATTGCGGCCCGGGGGGTCTGCGCGACAGCGAGAGATTCCTTAAACTTTGCCGTACAAGACACTATCGAATATGCAACCTCCCTTCCCTCAGCGGACTCTCGTGCCGCCGAAACATTTCCATCATTTTATTTTTTTGCCGGCCTCCTCCTTCGTCCGTTTCTTGCTGCGGATGGTACATGCGTCTGCTCCCTTGTCCAGCGTCGAGTCCGGCTTTGGTTCTTTGCGTCCGGAAAGAATGTACTCACATGCATCGACAGCCTCCTACGTGATATTCGGGATGGAGGTGAGCTTGCTCGTGCGTGCCCGGGGGCCTATGTGTCTAGACGCACTTGTTATCGGGGACGGGGGGGGGACGGAAACCGCCGTCGCCGGGCCCGGCCCACTCAACAAGAGCACTAACGGCTACCGACTCATATTTCTGAAGGTGACCTCCCACGCCGTGCTGCCTGCCGTCGAATTCGGGAGCTAGTGGAAGTTGGCTAGCTGCGACGGGCCCATGTGGCCCTAGACGGAGCCGACTATATGATTGTAGGGGGCGCCGACGCTGCGCTGGCTTCTCTCCGGCGGTTACATCCTACGCGTTGTACACGCCAACCGGACTGTGACCTCCCCGACCCCCTACCCTCCCGGCGCGCCCTCCCCTCACCTATTATGATGACCGGAATAGCCTCCAATTGCGGGCGGACTCCATGCTCCTTGTCTTTAGAAAAGCACCTCGCTTGTCGGCCTCTCATGTTGCTGGTTGGCGACGGGAGCATGTCCGTGACTTTAGTGTTCCGACATGGCGTAAGTGGGTTAAACGCTACTCGGCGGGAAACATACCCGATGCTGCGGCAGACTTCATAGCGGGTGCGAATGAGTGGGCCCTTCACAAGCAGACGGGAGTCGTACCTGACGCCACTCGCCTTAGGGGTGAGGCGCTGCTAAAGTTCGGCCGCTAGCCACTGGCCGGTTAGCCACTGGCGGTTAGCTTGTTGTCACGCCATTGCTCGGATAGCGTTTGTTCCGACCGACCACAAGGGCCATGTACAACGATATGTTTTTACCGAAGTTGGTATCGAGCGAGCCATGCATACCACTGGCATAGGCTTACATACTATTCATGATTGTAACTTTCTAAGCTTGGAACTCGAAAACGCCTTTAACACTATTTCTTGCCGAAGTTTTCTTGCGGAGCTATACAAGAATCGCGACTTGCATCCTATTATCCCGCTGGTTGAGATGATATATTGTGTGTTATTTCGACCCCAACTATGCTTCACTCATGTACGGCACGGTCTTGTCTCGTACGGGTATCCGATAAGGCGATCCTCTTGGGCCGCTTCTGCTCAACTTGGCGATCAACACCCTCCTCCGGAATATTGGGAAACGGTGCAAAGATTCTTTGGCGATACAAAGCTTTTCTTATGATGGAAAGTAGTTTATTACAACGGCCTCTGTCTCGACTGTGATTGCGGTTGCTACGGAGGAATCAGGGAAAGTCTGTTGGGCCCGATGTCGAGTTGGTGGTATCTCCGGTTGACAATACGGCGGCGCCCGCTACCCAATTGACTTGCCTACAACGTCCGACTCCCGACGCCCTCACTCGCTCGGAAGATTATGGGGGCCACATTCAACGGGGAATTTCTAGCACCCTTCGTGCTCGGGTCTACTTTGACCTCTTACTGTTTTGGAGGCCTTCCCCACCGGACTATGTGAGGGTGATTTCGGGTACGGGTACCGGGGCTTTGGCTCTCTTTATCGCTTCGCATGAGTCCAGTTGCAAGGTGCCGTCCGATTGCCATACGCTGGCAGCGCATCGAGTGTTGGACCTTGTTGCGGAGCATGTCCCTAATGTTCGGAAGTACCCACGGTGCAATGCGGCTCCCTTAGAGTATCGTGGGTCTAGATCTTCGTCGACGCTATTGAGCGCCTCAATGTCGGGTAAGCGCTCCACAACTGCAATGCTTATGGACCACATCCCCAGGTGCCCGTGCTCTTGGTATGCCATTCAGCCCCGCGACCGGGTTGTCCACGTGCTTGAAGAGTTCATGCTACTAAGGAGCGGAACTTGCGGTTGGAAATCCGCCGTATTCGGTGGGGAGCTTCTCGAGATCCACTTGGGGATGTGGTGTGGTTAGACTTCAAGGCTCTACAACATCATTTTAGTGTTGATGTGATAATCACAAGTGCTCGCACGAAAACCAATGTTTCTCATATTGAAGCTCGTCGCCCACTCCCGGGTAGTCTTCCATTGGGATCTCACCATGCCAAACTCGATGCGAACCTCCGCACTTCCGCTTTGCTTGGCACGCCTTCGGTCCAATCGGTCCATGACTACTATCCCTTCGCTCCGGAGGATGGGGGCTTGTTGGCGCCTATAAATGGCGGTTGAGTTGGTTGATCGTTTGGCTATTTTGGTGGCAGTTCGTCGCTTCCATGGCATGACTCTCGTTCTTTACGTTCTAACGGTTATGTCCGCATGCAACATTTCATTCATAGATCTACTTTTGTTTCCTTTCGACGTTTTGGGGGGATGTGCGGCGAGAATTTCGACAACGTATTTCTGTTGTTTTGCATGGTACTTTGGGTTCCTATCCTCGTGATGTCATGCATGAGGGTAGTGTTGAAGCTGTGGCATGCCTCTGTGTTCCTCGGGCTTTGACATGTTGGGGGGCCGGGGGTCCTCATTGTCTTTTTCCATTTTGCTTGGTGATTTCCAATGCTCTTTCGTTTAAGGAAAATTCTTTATCGACCTAACGGCATGGCACATTTATCGACTATCGACTTTATTGTTGATTTAATTACGTGTGCGGTACCTTGCATATATGTAGCGGTAAACGAGGCTTGGCAAAGGTACCCGTACCATGGCTTGCAATTAGTCGCGGTGTATTGATACTACCGCCTTTGCTGATTTTAGGGTATGGGTGGGTTTAGGGTTAAGGGTTAAACCCGCATGGTAACGCTTTTAGAGTCGATACATTGATGAATGTTCAAAGCGATGATCGAAATGCTACCAAAATTGAAATTTACATAGGGTTCCTATCTCCGTGATGCTTTGCAAGAGGGCAATGCTGATAATGTGGCAATGCTGTTCCTCGGGCTTAGATTTTTTCCTCTTTTCTTCTTTTTGCTTGGTGGCTTATGCTGCTTTTTCTTGTAAGGAAATGTACTCTTAGATTTCTATATGTGAAATCGTCTATATTGTCGATAGAGCCATAATTCTGCCGCGAGATTGAGTAGCACTATGTCACAACCGGCCTCTCGGTGGCTGGTTGTCGAATCAAAATCTCTCATGGGAAGCGTTCAATGAGTGAAAAGTGCTGGTAGTTCCGTAAGCAAACTACAGTGGAGCAGTCGCTATGCGGGGATTGAAAGAAAGAAGTTACAATGTGGAATATCCTGTCACCGCCCTCAATTGTGCTAGACTATTTATAGTCTAGCGAAGCTCGCCTTCGGTCTCGTCACGCGTCACGCTTCCCCATGCAGGTGTCGACGTGTCGACGTCCGTAGTCTTTCGTAGGCCAGGTTGTGTAACAACCAACCACAACCATCCTCCCAGTGGCTGGTTGCTAGTCAAAATCTCTCATGGGAAGCGTTCAATGAGTGAAAAGTGCTGGTAGTTCTGTAAGCAAACTACAGTGGAGCAGTCGCTGTGCGGGGATTGAAGGAAAGAAGTTACAATGTGGAATATCCTGTCACCGCCCTCCATTGTGCTAGACTATTTATAGTCTAGCGAAGCTCGCCTTCGGTCTCGTCACGCGTCACGCTTCCCCATGCAGGTGTCGACGTGTCGACGTCCGTAGTCTGTCGTAGGCCAGGTTGTGTAACCAATTGGCCTCGTGCCTAGCGTTTGGACGCATGGGAGAACTCACTGTGCGTAATGTACATACCGGGAGGTACATATACGTACACTACTGCGGACAGTGTTCTCGAGCTTCACAATGGCAAGTGTAACTGCTAGTACACTACATCCGTGGAAGGTACGGTATAAATATCGTAGCGAGTACTTGTACTAGTCCTGTAACGTACTGTCACATGACAGTACTCGCCACAACTACAACATAGGAGAACATCAATTACAAACACAACGAGACAATAGCACGAAAGATTAGACGAAGATCCATCTTGTCCGTGATAAAAACCATCTTCGTCAACTTCGAAACTTCGCCGTAAGCACTCGGCAATGCGGTGGATGGTAAAGATACAAGAAAATAGCATAGCCAAGTTATAATTAGGGTGCAAGAATAGTCGTGAGCAATGGAGGATGCAAGAATAGTCGTGAGCTATTGAGGGTGCAAGGATGCTCGTGAGCTCTTACCGTTCTAAAAAATGATGACGAAACTACTATTTTATCGCTGTGGTATTCAAGCCTTTGGATATAAAAACTACCTTCGTTTGGAGGGCTCCTCATGCATGATGTTGACCTCATCGAACGGTTGGCAATTTCTGTAGTTGTTAACCGTTATTTAGTTGTTAGCCGATGTGGGCTTCTTCGGCTTGCAGTTTTCGTGGGGGTCCTTATTTTCCCCGCTTCAAGGAATTTGTTCGTCGGTCAACTACTACCGCGGCTTCTTTTCGCCTTCTCTAACTAGGGGGATATATTGTGGGTAGGGAGTATATGCAGCCCGTTTTGCCTATCCTTCCAGGCACGATTGGGCCATGTCGTCGTGATGCTTTGCACGGTACGCTGTGCTCCTGCGGTTGCTTGTCTCCTTCTTGGCTTAGTTCCTGCGATTTTTTTACCTGCGATGCTTTTTGTTTGCGATTCTTAGCTGATTATTATCTCAATACCAAAAATCGGGGAAAATGCCAAAAAATACCAAAATACAAAAAAAAGGGGAAAATACCATAAGGGGAAAATACCCAAAATTAAGGGGAAAATTATCTCAATACCAAAAAATGGGAAAATACAAAAAAAGGGGGGAAATGATTAGCGCACATTGTCCAAATATTATTTCCAGAGCATCTCGGTAACGCTACTAGCTAGAGTACTCCGTGCTCATCTTGTTCTTCTTGTAATCAATTTACAGTACTAGTACTATACTATTATGTCGTCCAGAATTTCACGTATATGTACGTGTACATGATGTGCCCCCCATATGCTCGTCGATGCATGCTGATGAGTACATTAATTATACTGCTCTGTCATCATCTTTACCCGTACCCGTAGCTATAAAGTACAGATACCAGTACGATAAGATGTTTGCTTGCTGCTGAAGCATCTGCCGCTAACACGATTCGTCATGTCTTCACTACATATATATTTTGACCATTATGTACCCGTACCTCAATCAACACCGCCCAAGAGTAGTAGCGACGACGATATCAACGCCATGAACGACTTTATTAAGAAGGGCGGCGGTAGGCGGGGTTCTAACTAAGAAATGGCCCCGCTCTATTGCCAAGGGTCATCCTAAGCAAAGCAACCACGCGGAACAATCAGTGTGTGACCCGACGTTGGAAGTAATCCATACCGAACCGGGTGAAATTAACGCGTGATGGGCGCGGCACTATCGGGAGCTTATGCGAGATCCTCGCCATGCTACATGTAGGGCTACCATTTACCGCGGGGCCTGGGAGTTAAAGCGAAGGAGCCGACCCCTCTCCCCCGCGCTAAACGGGATTAATGGGCCCATAGCCGGGGGAAATTTGACAGGCCCTAAAATGCAAATGAAAATAAAGCCACATGGGTGGATGGCATTACCGCGGGGACCTTATAAAAGGATGATATACGCCCCGGATATTCCTTTTGGAAAATCTATGTTGAAGTTAATGGATAAGATATGGACTACGAAATGTGTCCCTAAGCAATGGTGTAGCTCCGCGGTCGTGTCAATACCGAAAAAGGGGGACGTTACCGTCATGGGTGATTATAGTAGGAGCATTTCCATCATGGGGGCTCTTATCAAACTCCTTATGACGGTTGTAACCCAAAGTCTTCAAGATGTATGCCAAACGAATAAGATAATCCGCCGGTGGCAAGGATGATTTATGCTAGGGGAGGAGTGCCCCTTTCAAGTCGCGAGAATATTTGATGTCGCGGGCCGCCGCCGGGCGTTAGGGTTATCCACGTATGCGGGGTTTATAGACGTACGGAAGGCATACGATAATATCCCTCGTGAGCCTCTATTTTCTAGATTAGAGGCTAATGGGGTTACGGGATATACGCTATCCTTCCTTAAAGCTATGTATAGGGATAGTATTGTCGAAGCAAAAGCTGAAGAGGCCCCGGGCATATCATCCGACCCCATCCCAATAAAGCGCGGACTTCGGCAAGGGTTCCCAACACCCAAATCCTGTTAACTTATCTATTAATGATATATTTGACGGGATAGAAGGATTGGGGTGCGAGATGCCGGGTTACGTTGACGTGCTTGACTCTAGGCAACCGTTAAGGGTGCCGGGCAAGCTATTCGCCGACGACACCGTGTGCGTTACGCAGTCGCTCAATACTTTGCCTGCCATGTTCGCCCACGTTTCCCAATGGGCGGAGGACCACCATGTGGGATTCGTCGAAAACAGTTTGGGGTATTAGCGCTAGGCCGCCACTCCAATGCATTCGCACTACGCGAACAAGCCGATCGTTGATAGCTCGGGAGGGGGGGGGCGGGTACAGATCGTATTTGAGTATAGGTTTAAGTATGCGAAATATCGTGGGGGATAAGGTTTGAAAAAGTAAGCGCGCCGTTGAAGCGATCGACTCGGTGTTAAGGGGGCGGGACATCCCCAATAATGTACTCACCTCGGTGCTTAAGACATGCATATTGCCGGTCTTTACTTACGGATGTGAAGTTGTGTTGTTAGATCCCAATGGCGGGCACGATAATGGACACATCCGTACGTTGTACTCCGGGGGAGTCTTGGCCCTGCTATCTCGCCAATAGTGGATGTACTGCGGGAGCCCGTTGCTCGGGCAATACATGGGTATATATATATATGAGATATACCCCCAATGGGTACCGACTTTTAGGCGCGGTACTTGGTGTCATATCCTAGCCATTTAGCTAAGTGCTAGTATCTGACATTATTTGTTTCTCCCTCGACAGTACAGAGTTACTAGCAGTATCTCTTCTAGATAGTTCTTTTCTAGATAGTTCTAAGAGCTTGTGTGATAAGGTTAGGTAGACGGTACAGGTAACCTGAGTTAACCTGTATCACTAGTAATAGTTTGGTTTAGTTAGCAGACAGCACAAGCTACAGGTTCTAAGGCTGTTTCTAGAACAACTGCGGTGTGGGTATTTAAGATAGGGACTTACTGGTAGAGGAGAGAGAGACCGGTACAGATAGAATTACGCCACACCCAGACTGTAAGAAACCCTGTTCCTAAGACAATCTTATTAATTCTCTCTACGCTGTATAATTAGATCCAGAGATTAGGTTCTACTATTAGTCTAAGGTTGCCAACTTAGCCTAACCAAAGTAGCACCTCACACGTGGTTTCGGAGCCTCAGAACAGCTAGACGAGACGAAGATGTCTAACCGAGCAGGAGAGAGACTACCAGAGGAAGTTGATGGTCGACCAGAGGGGGCGCCTTCTGGGCCGACACCGCCGACGTCGACGGATGGTAGAAGACAGACAGTGCGAGAAGGATCGAGTCCCACGATGGAGCCTATGTCGGTACACGTCACCGAGATGCTTGAACGACTAAGTAACCGAGTTGACACTTTTTCGACTGAGCTATCTCAACTGCGTGACCACGTCGACAACGGTTTCAGACATTTTGAAGGACGAGTGAACAGAAGCCGAGAGACGGAGAATTTTCTTCGAGGAGAACAATTGAGATCGGAGAGGACGCGAGAGATGCCAAGCATGATGCCGAACGATGTCAAACCAGCCAAGATCAAGAGCATCGCTACGACTAACATCGACGAGCTGAGAAACTGGTTCCGACATGCGCGAGGGTATCTACGGTATCACAGCGTTAACCCTGAAGAGCAAAGAGGAGTGTACTGGGTATCTGGCTTTCTGGAAGGACCACTATCGAAGTGGTGGTACTCCCAAGTTGCGCAGACTGGAGATGAAGTCGGTGGAGGATTTTCCGGAGTTTCTGAGATGGAGAAATCCTTAATTCAGGAATTCTGCGGAAGAACACCGGCGGAACAAGCGAGATTGAATTTGGACAAAGCAAGACAGAAAACCACGGTCCTGAAGTACGCGAACTATTTTCGAGAACAATTATTGGAGCTTCCTCACCGTCACGAAGAAGATAACGTACATGATTTCCAGCGCGGTTTGAGACCCTCGATTCATAAGGAGGTTGCCCTGAAAAACCCTAAGACCCTACACGAGGCGATTCAAGCAGCTCTGCGAGCGGAGGCAGCGGAGACCAAGATTGAGACGACCCAACGCTCGACAGGCCGACTGAACGCCATCGAAGAAGACAGCGACTTTTCAGAGGCAGGGGAGGAGATCGACAGTGAGTCGGAGGAAGATTCGCATGGCGCGACCGAAGAAAAGCCGCGGGAGCTGTACGAGATTAGACGCCTCACTCAAGAGGAGGTCGACAGATTTAAGAAGGAGGGCAAGTGCTTCATTTGCCACAAGAAGGGACACATCGCTATCGACTGCCCAGACAGAAAGAACAAGAAGAATGACAGAACGAGGAAATCCCGGCCGGGAAAGTGAGACCTGAGTCGGCAGCTCGCGGCAAGCTGCAGGATGAGGTTTCGTCTCCTACAGCGACTCAGGAAGAGACCAGAACAGAAGAAGTACGAGACCCGTTACCTCAAACGACATTGAGGCCAGTCTTTAGGAGCAAGGACTTTAGCGACTGGATGATGAATAGGGAGTATTTCCTGAAGTACTCTCAGACCTACGGACCTTTCGACTTAGATGGAGCTAGCGATAATGACGGCCTTAATTCTCAAGTGGCGGAGGATTTTTGCTGTCCGGCGCGCCCATTTCAGGAGAGAGATTTACAGAAGTACCGGAGAATTTGGCTAAATGCGCCATTTAATGAATTAGAAGATTTTTTGGGCCATTATTTGCGGAGTAAACTGCTTCATCCCCATCTGAGAGCGGTTATAGTGGTTCCAAAATGGAGGGCAAAACCATGGTTCAAGCTGCTGCGAAATTTCCGACTTGTCGACGAGCTGGCGGCGAAAGAACATGTGTTTACCTGCCCCACGAACGATGAAATAGAAGGAAGAAGGCAAGATGTTGGACCGACAAGATGGACGACGCAAGTCTACGTCGACGACACCGATCGAGTTCGATTTCTGCCTCAGAACCTACAGAATCCCCCGAAGACCTACTGGACTCACTCGACGACTCTTGTTACCGATGGCCGACGAGTGTTACTAGCGAAAGAGGACACTGGCATGGTCTGGTTTCCTGGTGGCAAACAGGAGATTGAAGACGCGACCCCGGAATACACAGCAGTGCGAGCTCTTACGGAGACAACTGGATTAAAGGTGAGCGAAACAAATTTACGCCTTTTAGGGACGGAGTCTTCCGGACAGAATAAGCGCTACGTGTATATCGCTCGCGTTCGACCCGGATCGATACCGGACGCTACGTCAACTTCTCGGGCAGTATGGGCTACCTGGAAGGAATTAATTTCGGCACGGCGTACGGGTTATCTAGTCTGTGGAGAACAGCAGTTCCCTCTTCGTTACGAGACTTTTGGGAAACCGATCGACGGGTGGATGAACAAGAACGTCCGACTAGAAGACAGTGTTCCTGCGACGCTACATGTATCCACAACCCAGTCTGGAACAAGTCTGTTAGTGTTGGGAGGCACCTTACGCGGACATCGATGCCGTATTTTGGTTGACTCTGGCGCTTCGGAAAATTTCTGCAAGGCTGAGTGGGTACGGGAGCATCACATCCCGACAGTTACTGGAGAGAAATACCGGATAAAATTGGCAGATGGTAGTACAACTACGACTCGCCAGCGACTACGGAATGAAGTGCTCACAGTAGGGACCCTGGACATACGTCTGGACGCAATTACGACAGAACTGGACAAATTCGACATCATCCTCGGTCAACCTTGGTTACAAGCCGTCAACCCGGATATAGATTGGTCTACTAAAACGATTCGCGACCGTAAAACTGGCGAAGCTATGGTGTCTGGCGACGAGTACACCGTACCTGTGACAGTACATCACTTGGAGGCGGATGCGATGGCAAAGCTGCTTAGGCAACAACCAGCAGACCTCTTCGTGATTGGACTACGAGAAGTACAGGACGCGGTCGACGACATCAACACTGACCAACAACCTGAGTGGACGACTTCGTTACGAGAATCCCTGAATGAGTTTACGGACATTATCAAGGAGCCTGACGGTCTACCGCCAACTCGCGAGTGCGACTTTGAAATTAATTTGGAGTGCGATGAACCACCTAAGGAGCGAACGTACCGTATGTCACCAGCAGAACTCCGGGAGGTTCAAGTACAGTTGCAAGACTTACTCGCAAAAGGCTGGATTCGTCCGTCTAAATCTCCGTACGGTGCCCCGATTTTATTTGTACGCAAGAAGGATGGTACCATGCGTATGTGCGTAGACTACCGGAAACTCAACGACCTCACGAGGAAAGATCGAACACCGTTACCCCGGATTGATGAGTTACTCGACTCGCTATATGGGGCTCACTATTTCAGCACGCTGGACCTGTATAAAGGCTATCATCAAGTTCGAGTCAAGGAGCGCGACATACATAAGACAGCATTCCGAACTCATTACGGATTGTTCGAATACTGCGTTCTACCCTTTGGACTTTGTAATGCCCCAGCTGGATTCCAAGCGATGATGAATCGAGTTTTGGCCCCGTATCTTGGCAAGTTCTGCGTGGTATATCTGGACGACGTGTTAATCTACAGTAAGACGGCCGACGAACACCTCGAGCATATTCGACTCGTGTTACGAGAGCTGCAGCGACACCAGTTGCATATCAAACTCTCTAAGTGTTACTTCGGACGATCGAGCGTCAATTTTCTTGGGCATGTGGTGGAAGCTGGACAGATCCGAATGGACCCCGACAAGGTGGAGGCAGTACAGAATTGGCCCCGACCGAAATCAGTGACTGAAGTACGTGGATTTCTGGGACTTGCTGGATATTACCGGAGGTTCATCAACCAATTCGCAACCCTAGCAACCCCATTAACGGACCTGACCAAGAAGACACCGGAATTTCGCTGGACCTCTCAAGCCGAGTCAGCATTCGAGCAAATTAAAGACGCGATGGTACGTGCACCAGTACTGGTAATTCCTGACACTTCTCCTAATGCAAGGTACACACTGTACACAGATGCTTCTGGATTCGCAGTAGGAGCTGTGTTGTTACAAGACCAAGGTATTGGATTACAACCTGTTGCGTACCATGCTCGAAGGATGAACAAGCATGAGGTACACTATCCTGTCCACGAACAAGAGCTACTGGCAGTTCGCGACGCTCTACTGAAGTTCCGTTGCTACTTAGATGGCGCGGCGGGATTTACAGTAATTACGGACCACGACACGTTGCGACACTTCTTTCGACAGCGCGATTTGTCTACTCGACAGGTGCGATGGCTTCAAGTTCTAGCACCTTACCAGCGACAGATGGACATCGTATACAAGAAGGGAGCAGTCAACCAGGCAGACGCTCTGTCTCGCCGACCTGACCTGAAGAACTCATTACAGAAGCTGCAACTGTTACGCGATTGGACCAACGACGAAGCAGAATGCGAGTTACACGCGCAGATGTTTTCCCTGGAATCCCGGTTACATCCTGACTCTGGACTTCATGAGGAAATCAAAAGCGCTTATGATTCGGATAAATACCTGCTTACCCGGAAATCTCTGCCTACCTGGCTGGTACGTCAATCTAACGGACTCTTGTACGCCTACGGGACAAGACTGTATGTTCCGAACGTCTCTACATTACGATCAAGAGTACTGTACGAACTACACGACGCACCGACCGCGGGACACCCTGGTATTATTCGACTATTGGCAGCAGTAACCCGGACGTTTTGGTGGCCTAACATGAAGCGGACAGTACAACACTATGTACGCAGCTGTGTTACCTGTCAACGCAACAAGGCAGCGCGACACAAGCCTTATGGACTCCTTCAATCGCATGAGGTACCGACCAGACCCTTTGAGCATATATCGCTTGACCTGATTACGGACCTTCCTGAGTGCGATGGGTATGATGCTGTGGTGGTATTCGTCTGTATGCTTACGAAACGGACGATTGTCGAGCCAATTACGAAAACGATTACAGCGGAACAATTAGCAAAAATTATGCACCGCGCTGTTTTTCGACATTTTGGCTTACCACGGAAATTAATATCCGATCGAGATCCCCGGTTTATGAGCGACTTCTGGCAAACCCTATTTAGGGCTGTTGGCACCAAGCTTAATATCTCTACGAGCTATCACCCCCAGACAGATGGCCAAACTGAACGAGTAAACCAGACATGGGAGCAAGTCATACGATGCTATGTGCACCCCTTGCACGACGACTGGGTTCAACACCTTACCAACGTGGAGTTCGCGATCAACGCAGCGGTTTCTACGTCAACGACTATGTCTCCATTTAAGGCGACGCTAGGATTTGAGCCGACATCTCCAACGACGGCTACATTTGAAGATAACGAGCCTAGCCGTACTTTACCGGAGCAAGTGAAGATTCTGGTCGAGATGCACAGATTTGCCCACGACTGCGTCAAAGCAGCCCAGGCACACATGCAAGACGCTGCAAATCGGCACCGGTTACCAGTACCTTTTACAGTTGGCGACAAGGTTAAGCTCAAGGCGACAAATCTACGGTTTGTACAACAGCCATGTTCTAAACTACGCGACCGCTACATTGGACCGTTTCTCATTACGGAGGAAGTTTCCCCGGTTGCATTTCGGCTTAAGCTACCCCCTGGAGTACGGATTCACGATGTTGTACACGCCAGTCTACTGGAAAAATGGAATGCAGAACCAGAACAGGCCAACAGTGCGCAGCCAATCCCGATTGTGCACGATGCGAAGCGATTTGAAGTCGACAAAATACTCGACGTGGCTTTTAACTCCAATGGCACGGGACTTTTATTTAAGGTCCGCTGGGCAGCACCGTTCAACGTACCTAGCGAGGACACTTGGGAACCCATGCGAGGAGTCAACCACTTAAACATCTTTTCCGAATTTCTTCGAACGGATGTTTATCGAGAATTTTCTGGCACCCCTGACTTTGTCAGATTTCGCAATCGCTGGCCTGCAAGAACCCCCAAGAAACCAAGACCCTGAGTACTGCACAGCGAGGACGCTGGTGCTTAAGGAGGGGAGAGTGTCATATCCTAGCCATTTAGCTAAGTGCTAGTATCTGACATTATTTGTTTCCTCTAAATGGTACCTGTATCTTAGCGATATTCAGTGACTCTTTATTTGTCATCACGGCAGTACAACTGTATCGCCGTATTTTCCCTCGACAGTACAGAGTTACTAGCAGTATCTCTTCTAGATAGTTCTTTTCTAGATAGTTCTAAGAGCTTGTGTGATAAGGTTAGGTAGACGGTACAGGTAACCTGAGTTAACCTGTATCACTAGTAATAGTTTGGTTTAGTTAGCAGACAGCACAAGCTACAGGTTCTAAGGCTGTTTCTAGAACAACTGCGGTGTGGGTATTTAAGATAGGGACTTACTGGTAGAGGGAGAGAGACCGGTACAGATAGAATTACGCCACACCCAGACTGTAAGAAACCCTGTTCCTAAGACAATCTTATTAATTCTCTCTACGCTGTATAATTAGATCCAGAGATTAGGTTCTACTATTAGTCTAAGGTTGCCAACTTAGCCTAACCAAAGTAGCACCTCACATTGTGAGATCCCAATGGCGGGCGTGATAATGGACACATCCGTACGTTGTACTCCGGGGGAGTCTTGGCCCTACTATCTCGCCAATAGTGGATGTACTGCGGCAGCCCGTTGCTCGGGCAGTACGGGGGTATATAGTTGAGATATATCCCCAATGGGTACCGACTATTAGGCGCGGTACTTGGTTACGGCGTACGGCTCTGGACACGGGGGTGCCGGGTTCGATTCTCGGTGATGGCATTTCCGTGTAACCCTTAGACAACTTGTAAGCTTCCTGTATGGCATTGTTGGGAGGGCCCAGATACAGCAACCGGCGAACACGGTACATGTTGTAAACCCGCTCCGCCCTCTTCTCTCTCCTCTCCCTCCTCGCCCACACGTCCTACACCCCTCTTGAATGGTGCCATAGCACAACATGCCTGCTACATAAAAAAGGTGACCCTACCCTCCTCGACAAATACCGGCCTGTCGCCCTCATGAATAAACTCCTTAAGCTATGGACCGCACTAATGAAAGATCCAGGCTCGAAATACGCCGAAACCCACGGCATTCTCAGCGACCAACAAGACGGCTTCCGACAGCACCGCAGCATCCACGACGCACTTTCATCCATCATCATGACGATGGAGGACGCGAAACTCCACAAAAAAGACATATACGTCATGTACGTGGACTTCAAGGGCGCCTTCAACGCAGCAGACCACCGCATCATGTTCAAACACATGAGACAACTCGGTATGCCCTCCACATTTGTAGATACATGCGAACACCTATACGGGGTCTCATCCACAGACTACATGACCCCATATGGTCCCACCCCCTCCATCGACATAAATCGAGGTACCATGCAGGGTGACACCCTCTCCCCCTTCCTATTTACCCTCTTCCTTGAATCCTTTCTCCGCTGGCTCACTGTGGGCAGCCGGGGCTATCGCCCAGGCCCCCCCGCCACTAACGTCGACCCCACAGAACCCACAGCCACATACCCCGGTCACGGATTCGCCGACGACCTCAGCCTCGCCACGGGTTCGACCCCCAACATGGCCATCCAACTAAGGAAACTGTCCCTCTTCAGCGCCTACACATGTATGACCATCAACATTCGAAAATGCTGCATTACCGGCGCCCTTTGGCGTACATGCAACGCCCTCTCCCTTACCAACATCACACTCCTCGCATCCCGCCTCCAATCACAATTCATCACCATCAACTCCATCCCGGCCCCCATCCCCTCCATCGGCCCCTCGGACACATACCGCGTCCTAGGGGTCGAACTGAACACCTCCCTCACCTTCACCAAACACTGGCACGAACTGAAACGAACTACCGCATCCCTTATCACTGCCCTCTCCACCTCCCTACGAACACAATCCCGCAGAATTATAGTCATCCGCGGACTCCATATCGGCAAACACTTCACCCTCCAACTCGGCCTCTTCAGTGACTCCCAACTGGACACCCTCGAAGGTCAAATATGCCGAGCACTCCGCTCCGCCGTCTCCTCGGTGCGTAACCTGCCCCGCACCGCCCTCCATCGGCCCACTTCCGACCTCGGTTACGGCCTCCCCTCTCTCAAAGCCCACGCCGCACAACGCACAGTCTGCCACCTACACAAAATCATGAACTCCCCTGGTTATAGAGGCCACATGGCCCGAGCACACATACGCACCATATCCACCACATACTTCCACTGGCCCACCGAATCCATCATGTCAGGCGGACTCTCCCCACCCACACTCAGATGCCTAGTACGTGCCCAACCCGACGGTGGCACAATGTTTCACAACATTCCTCCACTCTCCCTCACCAACCCTATTGCTTCCACAATCCGCGCCCACTTCACCCGACAAGACAACACCCTCCTCGCCTCCCTCAGAGACATAGCCACACACATCACATACCCCCACACATACAAACAGGCATACTGCGAATTCCCCCCCCGAAAAACACACGCTTCCCTCCTCCCCCGTCTCACTCCCCTCTGGAAGAATAATATCACCACGTGGCCAAAAGTCCTCCTCCGAGTCACCTCATCCTCATTTATCCTCAAATCCTGCAAATCCATCTCCACACTAACGGGGTCCACCACCCCACTTTCAGTCCCCATTCGCCTTCTCGCCGCAATCCTTACCGATCCCTCCGATACTATCCACAACCGCATGCCCATCACAAGCCTCACCCCCAAACAAGCATCCCCCCCCACCACTGTCCACCCCTCCTGGATTCACCTCCTCTCCCCACACCTCCCCCGCTCCCCCCCACCCTTTCATCCGGCATCCACAACACCCACACCACAAACCTCCCCTTTCACGGCCCCAACCACACAGATAGACACCGAATACCTCACCCCCTCAGACCACCACTTACCCCCATGCGACGTTACGCGCATCATTTCCAAACACAAAGACCCATAATACGGCCAAACACAGTACATAGTAGAATGGGCCCCGGAGCACCTCATGGAATGGGACATACACTCCAACTCGACGACGGCTTCCGCCTCATCTCCTCCCACCCCACATCGGTATGCCTTCCCACCCCCTCCCCCGCCGACTTGTCAATATGTCACGACCCACTACACACAGAACCCACTTCCACCTGTTGCACATGCCCGCACTTTGCCGTCCATTCCCAATGCCGCCCCGCCTGGGGACCAGCCACATGGCAATGCGAATGGTGTGCTCGCGGCCAACAACACGAACTCACCCGCCTCCACGAGGTCCAGTGGGCGCCATGCCTACAACTATATGACACCATCAGTGAGACCCCCTCCGGCCCTACCGCCCTCACCGCATTTAACTCCGGCTTTGTCCCCTCCACGACACCCATACTTCCAGAACCCGGACCCCCTCCATGATCGCACCCCTTCGTCACGTTCAATCACGACCCCATCCACCCCGACCTCGACATGCTCCCTACCGGCAAATTCGCCATCCACACACACCCATCAATACACGACACCACTAGACTATGCACTCCCGACGGCCGCGCGGTCACCACCCTTAGCGGCCCCCGCGTCCGACACCTATTCCAACTCTTCCGCCCCGACCTCTCGCAGCACTCATTCGAAGAGGAGGTCTACCACCTCCTCACTCGCCTGGGCTCCCGCTCAGAAATCCACTCACCCACACCGGCCACCACCACTCGTAATAGATGGGCCACCAGAGAGGGCCTCCTCACATCTCTCCGTCACACATTCCACATCCAGATGATACTCTACTCCGACCCCCTCAATAAATCACTCCACTCTCACACCTACCACTCCCTATACCCCGAAGACATAGTCTCCTCATCAAGCGGCAGCAACGCTCCACACACATGGCGCGGCACCAACATCGCCAACCCAGAATACGACCACGAATGCATGCGTCGCGCCATGGAACATGCAATCACCAGCGCACATCTCACAGCCTCTCACACACCCAGCGCAACTATCCTCATCCTCCCCCGATGGGAACACACACACCATACCGCCACTCCAAATACATCAACTCCCCATACACCCACCACCTTTGCACCCTTCCCAACGACGCGAACACCTTCCTACCCCCCGACAAACACACAGGTCATCCCACCCCTAACCCGTTCGGCACGCCCTAGATGGTCGACATCTACCTCGTCGCTGACCCCCTAGCCCTCACCACGCTACCCTCACACACAGCGATGACCGCACTCCACAACACTCTCGAGTCTATCTACGACACACACCTCCTCAACCCCACCATCCACATCCCACCTCCACACCTCACCGACTCCTACTCACCACACTCAGCCGGCATCTACCACCTCCCCCCCAACCCCACTCACCCCCGTTACCTACCCCCTCCATGAACGCATGCAACTAACATACTCCCCACTAGAGGAAATCTTGCTTGGAAATGGCAGGACTTCTTATACACAAACGGCTCCAAGAAGGGAGGCAACACCCCCCTCGGAGCAGCCGCCACCCACCGCGCCTCGGAAACCCGCATCAGAATTCTGGTGACCTCTACCGCTCCCTCTCACACCATAAATCGATCTGAATTAGTAGGCATTGGCATAGGTCTCCAACTAGGCCATACCCACCTCCTTACAAACAGTGCGTGCTCCCTCCGCCTCATACAAGGCTACTTGAACTGCCCATCCGCTTACCGCCACAACATCCACCGCGATACACTCCTCTCCATCACCCACACCCTCAAAACCCGCTGCAACGCAGGCATTCGCACAAACCTCGGCAAAATTAAAGCACACAATCACTCATTAGGAAACGACCTCGCAGACACACTAGCCAACTAAGTTGCAGATGGACACCCACCCGACACAACATACATCACAGGTTCAGAAGTGTCGATAGGACACTGAACATGGCCATACACCCTCATTCCACAAGCCCTAGGGGAACCCATACCCTACAGTCACACCAACTTTAAAACTGACGTCCACAACCACAGCACCAAACACACACACACACACACACACACACACACACACACCCCTCTCACAAACATCCAAACACGGCGCCCTCCTCGCCCGCGCCGCGGAGGACGGTTCGGACTTGACTTTCCACAAAAGACACACAACACTTACCAACATACAATTCACCCACAAGCAAGAATTCCTGTGGGGAGTCCACAACACCCGCCTCCTCACACACAACCCCACCCTGCGATGTCCCATGTGTGGCCAATTCACTAGCAACGGCCACATGGCCGGTAACTGCCCAACCATGTCTGGCCTAAGACAGGACCGCCACAACAACGCGCTACAACTCCTTCTCTCTCTCATGGAACGCCACAACGGATGTCGCTAGGAGACCATAACTGCGGACTTCGGTAACAAGCCCGTCAAGTCCTTCACCTCCCCCACTCCCACCCGCACCCCTCTTGACTGTCACCCCCCTCACCCCAACCACATGCCTACCCGCCTTGTAGCTGCTGACGAAGGTCTCTCGCCCGACTCCCTCACCTCGTGCCCCGCCATCCTCCCCCCTGAGATTCTCCCCCCTGCGCTACAACCCCCGGCGCACAAACCCGATTTCATTCGCCTTCTCGAACCTCGATTTGTCGGTCACACACAAGGCCGCCGCCGATACTCATCTATTAAGAAAATTCAGACATGGGAATGGAAGTACTGCACTCACCACAACCTCTCCCAAACAACCCACTTGATTAGAGCCAAATACACACCCCTCGCAAATGCCATCCGCAACCACTGGCCAGGTACCGAGGTTGATATCCTCCCCATCGTCATGAGCCGCACGGGCACGCCGCACTCATCCACCATCGCAAGTCTCACCGCTCTCCTCACCCTCCGCACCGACCCTCCTCACAAACTCATCTCTAAGGCACGACTCGACACATCTCGCATACTCGCACAACTTCACACGCACAGTGTCTAATGGCTACACCATCTCTTACTTGTATACCGCATCAAGCCCCGCACGACCTCTTGCCGCGCCCCCGCACACTGCACTTCTTCACCATGCATCGCACACTCCCCGGGGGTAAAAGCCGATACGGAGTATTGCCAGGTCGTAAGGCGTGCGAAGGCGCTTGAGCATTAGGTGATGATATCGGAAGGTCACCCGGGGTGGGGGCCATAGGGAACGACCCGGTCCCACAGCCGGGCGACCGGCCTAAAGGTGGCGGTGGAGGACGCCGGTGACTATGTCCCGGCCGGGTCGCCGCGGCGGCCATCCGGGGTGGCACGTGTGTCGTGTCTTAAAATATATAGAGCACGCGGGGTCGAAGAGGGGGGGGGGGCATGTGGCTTGAACTATACCGGAATTCGCCCGAGGTGGCGCTGTGGCGTGCCTTGGAGGGAAGAATCGCCGCCGACGTGGTGGGCTCCTCGATGCCGGTCCTTCGCGCCTCTAACTTCGCGTTGCTTGTAGTGGGGAGCCTTGGAGCCCGCGATGGAGATGCTTAAGAATAAAGCAAAAAGCTATTTGGTACCCGTTTACTTGTCGCCGCAAGAGTCGAATGGAAACTCCGTCATACAACGCCGTAGTGGTGCGCCAAGCAATAAAGGATGACCTTGCGAATGGCGGGCTCCGAGTACGGGTAGTGAAACTAATGAAGATGGCGGGCTGAGAGAAGTACTGAAGTTGTAGTACACGTACAAGTGTAGCGATGACGAGTGTCGATGCCTTGAGCCTAGTTGAAGGGGGATGACCACACGCGGGCGAAAGTTGTAGCGGTACATGTAGCGGCCAACGATCTCGAGGATACCGACAATAGAGGCGGTACGGGCAGTTGTACCCGGTCGCGGGTCGAGCGACGAATTAAAGACCCCATGATGAGGGTCACGCTGGCGATGGTAAAAATAAAACGCACCGGAGCCGCTGACGGCGAGTGACCGCGGACGATTAAAAAAACCGTATGTATGGGTACCGCGCAATGCCACAACGTAGGAGAGCGCCGAGACAGAAGCAAACACGAATAGGCGGACATGCGTCACGCTCACCGCTACCAAGTTCCGTGCTCGCGGGCTCCCGACCCAAGCTCAGCCGCACATGCGCATGCCGCGGCGGCGGCGAGAAAAAAAATATAAATTATACAGGTACCATTTAGAGCAAATAAATAATGTCGTATGCTAGCACTAAGATAGATAGGCCAGGACATGACAGGGAGGTAGTCATGCTTAACGGAGGAGCCGCCAGCTGGACCTCCAAAATGCAAGAGGTGGTGGCCTTATTCACCACAAAGGCAGAGTATGTCGCCGTCAATCGCGTATGAGGGCATAACAATGTGCGGTACACTTTCGGCAATTAATACATGATGTCCACCAACGCCGGTACGGTGCTACAACAATTTATGAGGACAACGAGGGAGCAATTAAGCTTATTAACAACCCCATGGCCTCAAACATGACAAAGCATATCGACATCAAGCACCACAACATTAGGGAACTAGTGGATGCAAAGACAATCGCGGTTGTGTTATTAGGCACAACAGACATGCTTGCAGATGGCCTCACGAAGGCGCTACCGGAGCCGAAGCACACGCTGATCTTGAGGCGTTTGTGACGAGTACAGTCGTGCAATAATACATTGCATGACATTATTCAGGTTATCGTTACTGATTTCAATTCGCGCTTTTCCATCGGAAGGACGTTTGACGTGGGTACGTCGCAACTGCAATATTAGCAAAAGTTATGATGCGTAATGTACTCTCATTACCTCCCGGTACGTACAAAACACACAATTAATCTTACTAGCCAGACGACGGGCCAAGCGAGGTTTCCAATGCAGAATGTGATTCCCTAGATTGGACGAGACGCGTCGCAAGTCACTTGATGACGGTTGGAAAGCCCTAGCACATGACACGTCATCCAAGCGAGAGCAGCTGCAAGCTAGCGAGGCAAAGACTATATAAGCCTAGTGCAGTAGAGGGAGGTACCAAAACATTTAACAATTCCATATGTTCGATTACAATATACTGCTAAAGTACAAACAGTAAGACATCTTCTCATCTCTTTCCACCTGCACTTCCACATAGCAATTAAGCAGCGACAAAACAGAATAGAACAGATTTGTGTCTGCATTTAGCTTTTCGAAGGCTAGCCGCCACACTCGTTTCGGAGCTCTTTGTCGACACACATTTTTCGTTGTCGCTTGATTTGCTCAACGTTGCTTGATTGATTCGGAATGGCTTCTGTTGGACATGGTCGTTACGTGGTAGTCGTACTTCATGTTGGTGGATCTAAGCTTGCCGACGTTAAGCTCGTGCTACAACGTGAGCCTCGTTCGGGTAAAACATGGTTTCTTGCTGGTTTGACACTTCCGTCGACTACAATCGCGGCACATGCAACATTGATAGAATGTCGTCGTCAAAACAAGGTGATACATAGTCGTAAACCTGAAACTAGACGTTCGATTGATTGGAAACTAGTTGACTCTGTTTTCGACCCTTTGCACGCACGCTTTGGCTTTACCTTGGAGGGATGTGCTGATGATGAAGGTCTAAACTCGCACAGTGACTTACCTCATTGTTCGCCGAGTGACTCGATGCTAGAAAGGGATTTGTCGAGAGAACGGGTGCTCACTAATCTACCCTGGGAGTTGGCTGAACAGATTGGATAGCATTTTGAGAGTTGTCGTCGTGCATCTCCAACATCTACGATGGTTGTATTTGTTCTACCTATATGGGCAAAATTCAACAAGCTCACTCAACACTTGAAACTCTACCAATAATTCCCATCTCGGACACAACTCTTTACTCGCCTGTCGCTGGTGAATGCTACCCCGCTAGAGGTTGTTGCTCAACCTCCTTGGCTTGTACAACTATGGTTAGTCGACGCTGAGCGTAATTTTTACGATCGGGCACCGACTACAATTCCTGGCCAACCTACCTCGGTACATGTACCTCATGTCGACACGGAGGAGTCCATCGCTACGCTACAACAATTTTTTTCGACAGCTACCGCCCTTCTAATAGATCTCACGGAAGCTCGACAGTTAATTCTAGTTGAGGTGACTGTGAAAACTTCTGATAGTGGACAGCTAATTTCTAGACTAGCGGATTGCGCTGCGACCCTTGACTTCGTGTCTGACGACTTCATACGACGCTTTGCTTTACAGACTCGTAAATCTCTGACCAAGACTCTTGTACGACTCGCTAATAGTCAACGTGTGACATCTTCGACAGTTTGTGACGAGACTTTTGAGCTGGCTCGTCACGAATTCCTATGGACCTTTTTGCGTCTTACGTGATTTACACGCTCTTGATTTGGTCATGGGTTTACCATGGCTTGATGACGAACATGCCTTTTTACAATTTGGTACTACCCGAGTACTTAACATGAGGATGGCACAATAGTGGAGACTCAACATGAGGAGCGACGTCTTGAGTGTCTACTTATGTCGTCTACTAAAGTTCAGAAACTCATGCGCAAGACGCGCCGCAGCAAAGGACGTAATGCGGAATTCTACGTAATTGAACCTACGCCAACAACAAACCAATCGACAGAGTTTCACACGGGAGAGGAGCTTACTGCGGAACAACGTGAAAACTTCCGGTCGTTACTTTACGATGAGTTACTTCAGCCCGTGAATTCGCCGCCCTTAAGCCGACAATGGGATTTTCCCATTGAAACTACATGCCCGACGAAACGTCAGCGGCTCAACTGATTGTCACCTTCAGAGCGCGCTGAGCTAAATCGATAGCTCAAAGACGCATTGCACGCTAGTCTTATACGTCCCAGCTATAGCGAGTTCGGCTCGCCAATTCTTTTTGCGCGCAAAGCTGATGGCTCGCTACGTCTTTGCATTGACTATCGTGGACTCGACGAGGTTACGCGTAAGGATGCTTACCCACTCCCGCGTGTGGACGACACCCTTGATGAACTTAAAGCCGGGAACTTTTACACACACCTCGACCTCGCCTATGGCTTTTGGCAAGTTCGAGTGCGTGATCAAGACGTCCACAAGACTGCGTTTCAAACGCTTGATGGCATGATGGAATGGGTCGCCATGCCGTTTGGACTGTACAATGCACCAACTACCTTTCAGATGATGATGAACGACATTCTTCGCGACTTTTTACATAAGTTTGTTACCGGCGACCCTGACGACGTTTGTGCTTTCAGTCGCACTCTCGTGGAACACCTCGAGCCCCTGCGTTTGGTTCTTTAGAGATTTAAGGAGGAGGGCTTACAGTTGCGCCTTAACAAGAAGTGCTTCTTCGGCCTTCAAGAGATGGAATATTTGGGTTATACTGTGTCACCTGGTAAAACTTCGGTTTCAACAAAGAAAATCGAAGCCGATGCAAACTGGCCACTGCCTACGACGCAGAAGGAGGTTCGCATTTTCGTACAATTCTGCAACTTTTACGCTAGATTTATTCATCATTTTAGCGACCTTACGGATCCATTGAGGGACCTATTGCGGAACTCCTAGCCACATAAGGTTACGATGACGCCTGCCTATTTGAAAGCCTTTGTGCGACGAATACAGTCTTGCAACAATATATTGCAAGACATTATACATGTTCTCGTTACTAATTATAGTTCGTGCTTTCCATAGGAAGGACGTCCAACGTGGATACGTCGCTACTATAATATTAGCAAGGGTTTTGATGCGTATTATACTACATATACCTCCCGGTACGTACATGTACGCACAGTTAATCTAACTAGCCAGATGACGCGCCAAGCGAGGTTTACTATGCAAAATGTGATTCCCTAGGCTAGACGAGCCGCGTCGCAAGTCTGTTGACGACGGTTGTAGAGTTATAATAACGCCTGACATGTAAACGAGTGTGAGTAGGCGAAAGCTATATGGGCGGAAAGCTATTTAAGCTTAGTGCAGTAGAGGGAGGTGACAAAACCATTTCAATCATTCCCTTTGTTTAATTACAATATCCTGCTAAAGTACAAGCAGTGTGACTTCTTCGTCTTTTCCCATTTGCACCACCACTAAGCAATTAATAAGCAGCGACAGAACAGAACAGAACCGATTTGTGCTAGGAGTCAGCTTTGGAAGGCTAACCGCCACAACACTGTAATCTTGTCGTTGATGTGAAGGTTACAAGTGCTCGCACGAACATCAATGTTCATGGTATAGGTGCTCGTCTCCCGCTCCATGGCAGCCTTGCATTGGGAGCTCATAATGGCAAACTTGATGCGGACCTCCACACTTTTGCTTTGCTTGGCACGCCTTTGGTTCAGTCGATCCATGACTACTATCCCTTCGCTATGGAGGATGGGTGCCGGTTAGCGCCTATGGCGGCTGAGTTGGCTGATCGCCTGGCTATTTTTGTGGCGGTTAGTCGCTTCCCTTGCATGGGTGTTGTTGACTCTTGCTCTTTGCGCTCTTGACATTTATGTCCTTATGTACCATTTCGTTCGTCGAGCTCCTTATGTTCCTTTAAGGCGTTTTGTGGGGATGTGCGACGTGAATTCATGCAACGTCTTTCTGCTGCTCTTCATGACACTCTGGGGTCCTATCTCCGCGACGCTTTGCAGGAGGGCAGTGCTGACGATGTGGCATGCCTTCATGTTCCTCGGGCTTAGGTTTTTACTCTCCTCTTCTTTTTGCTTGGTGGCTTCTACTGCTTTTTCTTTTAAGATACAAGAAGCAGTGTGTCCTGCTGCTGTTCAGTTCTCCTGCAACCATCACACAGCGCTGCTGCGCACACACCTGTCGACACACCTAACGTCTAACAGCCACCTCCGATAGGAGGGAGGGTCACAGAGCATTATTTCGATATTAGACTGATATTTTCCTGTAGCGAAACCACGCAGCACGGTTGTACGAGTAATCAATGAAGAGATCGAGGGTGCATTTTATTATTTGTTTTTCGCCCCCGGGAGGGTTTTAGGGTGCATCCGTACGAGGAAAATGAACTCATTATATCTCTATTTCGGTCAAGGAAGGGGGATTACAGGAAGGCGACAAGCGGCGGTTCGCAAGTGTCGCGCTTCGCCACCCGACAACTAACTAAGGATTTGTAAGGATTAATTAGACAACTCGAGCAGGCGGCATGAGAGTGGCCTCCTGGGTATCCCTTTTGTCACGATTAAACTCTTGTAATCCTTACGTTTTCATAGGAAGACGATATTTCCTTCCTGTAAAAGTGAATTACGATATGTTCAGCATTTATTACCCTCACCTGTACTTACAAACGCAACGAACAAATTGTACCCGGCCGGTACCTGCAAATACATGCTGAGACGTAAAGGTACCCGTTATTGTACGGAAGTACCAACATCGGGCAAATCCATATTGAGCACGTACCCAAAGACGGACTTCACCCTGTGTACCCTAACAAATTGTGGCAATCCAAAAATTGCCACAATTGCCACAATCCAAAAATTGAGGTGCTGAACAATCAACTGATAATGACTAAGTTAACGAACCACAGCAAAGAGAGCCAAGTACACGTACGCTGATATAACCAAAAAGGTGGGTTTCTGGGCTGGCGGCTGCCGAGTCTTGCTTCATCGTCAAACAGCGTGAGCTCAAACACTGGAAAAGGAGACAAACCAGTGGGCTTTCGATTGCCTTCGGTGCGTAGTAAGCGTTAATTTCTAAATGGTTACATCATTATTATCATTATAAGACATTCGACGAGGAGGAGCATACGACAGTGACTCCCTCCATCGATACAACTACACCTGACCTGCGGTCAGACGTGTTAACACACGCGCGTCCGGCCTGAAACCTGCCTGGGTCGTGAAGGACAGTGCCTCACTCGGACTTGAAATGACTACCTGCCAAAAAGCTCTGAAGCATGCGGCACTCCAGCCAGTGCCGGGCGGCAACAGACGCCCAGAACGCATAGAACACTTCCACCAACGACCCGGTCACCCACAGGTAGGGGGAGCTGAGCTCGTGCACGTGCACACTGTAGGCGTACATCACGTAGCCCAGAAAAAGAGTCAAAAGGGAGCAGAGGACGCGGAGGGGGAAGAGCGCGTGCATGGGGACGCACATCGCGTAGGCGCGTGCTGCATGCAGGGGGACCACGCCGAAGAGGGAGGCTGCCATCATCCGTATCCAAACGGGCTGACCGCCGGGGAGGAGGAAGCGAGGTAGAGGGAAGTCCAGCTGGTGGGTCTTGAGCGCGTAGGTGCTTAGGCAGACCCAGTAGAGGACGCTCGCGATGCCAACGGCCGCAAAGGTCCACTGCACAGGCGCGAGTCGACCGGTGTCGATGGCGCTGTTGAGGGAGCGCGTGGCGACGATGCCACCCAGCATCTGGAGCGCGGAGTAGCGCCAGTTGAGATAGCCAGAACGGAGTTGCGCCAGGAGGGGGCCGCCGAGGCAAGTGAAGAGCAGCCAGCAGATGAAGAGGCCGCGGTGCGCCCAACTTTTCATTCGCAACACCGCAAACTGTTCAAACTTGGCTTGCAGTCGCTCATCGCAGCAACGCACTCGGGAAGTCGAGATGCGGACGGAGGCGGCAGCGGCTATGGCCTGCAGCCGCACCAGTGGTTGCAGGTAGGCTAGCCTGTGGAGGAGGGGGAGGTAAACGTGGAGGGCGAGAGCGAGGAGCAGCACGTGGGCTGCCACCTGCGCGCGGCCCCAGGGGAAGCAACTGAGCAAGAGCGCGATGAGTGGACTGGTGATAATGACCGACAGCGGCGACATCAGGAACACCATTTCCCTCTGCCCCCACACCACACTCTCCTTCGACTCCACGGACGGCGGCTCCAGCAGGTGGGAGCTGTCGGTGCTGGAGGTCGCGTCCGCCTCCTCGCCCACCCCAGCAGCTGGGGGTAGCGCGCCGTCTACCTCACCCAAGCTGGCCCACAACTGCGCGGGCGTTTTCCCACATCCGCGCGCCCTGTCTTGGTGCCACTGGATAGGCGCGTCCTCACTCTCCGCCAACAGCATGCGAACCATCTCGGCGTCGCACCGCAGCGCCGCGTGATGCAGGGCGGTCATCCCGTCGCCGTCGCGTTTCGCGGCGGTGCTCAGTGGCAGCTGGGCGCAGAGGAAGAGGTCGAACACCACTTGCATGGTTGCCGCGCTCGCGGACATCACCGCGTTGGTCAGGATGTCGTGCGGTAGCAGCTCATCCGCGGCGGTCAGGAGCTCCGCCATCCCGGTCTTTCCTCCTCGCTCCACCACCACGTCCGCTATCTCGTCCAGCGTGTCATGCCAACCCTTCTGAACGGCGGTGAGCAGGAGAGGCGCGAAGGCGCATGGCTGCAGTGGGGCGTCCGGGTCAAAGGGGTGGAATAGGTCCTCCATGTCTTTCAGGATGCCAGCCCTCTGCACCGCCTCTTCCCGCGAGCAGCCCTCAAAGACTGTGGACACCTCGGGACCCAGCTCGCAGATGACGGTTATGAACATTGGGTGCGGTTGGCTTATGCAGCGCTCCCCGTCTGCCGTCTGCTCGATGACTTCAATCCACGCCAGCCCGCTCTCCTCCAACGGCAGACTGCACAGACAGGTGGAGGGTGTGGGGGTCAGGGGTCGCTCATCCACCCATCGCTCGAACAAAACAGTATTGGGTATACACGAGCACCTTGTAGCAAGTTTACGGAAAGTACCTACGGCGAGACAACTCGAAATGCACGAAACACCGGTGATTCGCTTCCTTAAAAAAATGCATAAATTCAATAACATCATTACAGGTACATGCATAATACTTCTGTTGAAATTTTATAATCTTCCAGCCAAGGAGTAGAGCAAAGTCCGGCACACCTCGATAATTATCCCCACCTCATGCCTTTCATCTCATTTTATTTCACGTGTGCATAAACAAAAAAGGAAGCTCTTTCTTCGTGAACAAAAAAATGTAAGTAATAAACTCTATGCACATCATTCCTTTCGTAAGTCGGAAAAATAAAATAATCGAACTGTATTCGATGACCCCCCCCCCCCCCCCCCCCCCCCCCCCCCCCAATTCATTTTTAATTTAATTTCAGACACAATACAACTACTGCGATAAAAGACAGACAAGTAAACATAAGCGTGCTGATGCTGTGGCATGTCTTCGGCTTTGGTCTTTTCCCTCTTTTCTTCTTTTTGCTTGGTGGCCTCTGCCTATTTTTCTTCTGATTTTTTCCTTAAAAAAAGTGTAAAAAAGGCGAAGTAGAGATATTAGTCTATGGATGGCTATGTCGCTCATGTACTGGCTAGATACATCGTAAAATAGACTGATTAATCATGTGATAGCGGTATCCCGTAGATCAAAGCCGCTGCCAAAAGTATCGGACAAGATCAAGAGCGGAAAGGGATGTGTCCGGGGGAGGGGGGGCGTACAGGACTGTGCAGCGGAGGCTGCCGTCGGGTAGCTCAACCTCCTCTTCAATGTGAATGTCGTAGAATTTCCCTTTCAGACGGCACACCAGCCTGAAATCCTTGCCGCGAGTGCCCGCTAACACCACGTGCACCAAATCGCTGCCGGGGTTGTTTACAGCAGGCCCGGCTGACTTGATAGATATCGTGTCACAGCGTGGCCTTGAGGCCACGACCTGCCCTTGCCGAACCATGTGCTCCGAGTCGGGGAAAAAAATATTCGTGTCGCATTCCTTCCATATCACCTGTGCGCCAGGGCTACCCGTCGCAGTGAGAAGCCTCTGCTGAAAGGCGGCCCGTGTTCGCTGTAGGTCTTCAGGAGTGTTATACCATATGTCGACCGACAATACAACGCAGCCCGGCCGCATAGCGCCATGAATCGCGTGTGGAGTTACCTGCAGAGAACGACAGCCTACAGTAAAAAAATCTGCGACGACCTGGTGACAGTATAAACTTATGGAGATAAACGATGATAGAACGGCCACGAAATTGGCACTAATTTTCCGGGCAAAAACCGCGATTAAATAATTTAATTCCGCAGAAATAATGGTATTGAACCTCGAGGAGCGTCTCCACGTGCTGTCGGAAGCTGCGATCCAGGCCGTCGGGAGTGATATCCAGTAGCTTAAATGTGATGTTGAGGACGCCTGTTTCGCAGAGACTACCTGTAGGCGGTCGTGGAGGGCGTTCCACCGAAAGACACTGGCGCGGGTAGGCCATACAGGCCGCGTAGTCTTGAACCTATTGTGGGGCGGCTGGAATCAGTGAGCCGAAGGCAGACGGCGACTATCACAAGTCAACCTGACTCGGTCTCTGACTGTGACGGTGAGTAGATTTTGATACACGAATGATACTGCAGTATTGGCTTGATACTTAACCGAACGATGAGACCGCGCTGAGGGAAACGAACTAGACTCGCAACGTCGCAGCAGCCAAGACTGAGAACCCTGATAGTGTCAAGTTTCTGCTACTGATGATGGAAGCGCGGGGGAAATGCGATACTTCAGCAGAGTATCACACTACACTACATAAGAGCATCAGGCGCACGCACACCGGGTATCACTAAAGAAATGCCAATAAACTACAGGTATTGCTACCGTAGCGACTAAAACAACGGACAACACGTACCAGAATATAGTAGATACGGCGGAAATACCTATACAGCGATAGTTGCTACCTGTACCCCGATAAAATTAAATGACTCGGACAATTTATGGCGGTGGTTTTGGTCACAATAAATAACATTACAAAGGACACATGTACTGATTTAATTACAAAAAGGCACTATGAACAGGACGACATGGAAATACAGGTACTGACGTGCTATTTCAAGTACGCTACCCGTACTTGCGGATTGAAGAACCTCTGATGAATACTAGCATACTTTTCAGGAGGGCAGTGCCGATGATGTGGCATGCTTTCCTGTTCCTCGGGCTTATAGGTTTTTCCCCTCTTTTCCTCTTTTTGCTTTGTGGCCTCCACAGCTTTTGCTTGTAAGAAACATCTTATTACTAATAATAATTTTGAAAAGCTCCATCTACGGGTACGAAGAACGGATAGCGATATCGTTCTTCGTACCAGTACAATACAAAACAATAGAATACCAGGCACAGTACGGATACCGTACTGTACAGTTAGAGACAGGTGAGGGATAACGATAGAAAGGACTCTCATTCATAATTTCTTGTACCCTATAATCCAAAGGTGCACTCTCAAAGTGACTGACGGAATAGTTGTATCAGCATCATTCAGAGAAACATTGAGATGTCATACTTCAGAAAGACAAGGAACACGAATCTAAAATCAGAAAAGACCAAAAGAACACATTAACAGAGCAAATTCCGCTTCTTTCTGTTCCTCCCAAAATTCAAATAGTAGATTACCGACTGCGACAGATAGGTTGTGTATCATCAGAGAGCGCTGCTGCAAGCGCTTTTCTCCCTTTCCGAACCCTTGGCACACACGCATATTTCGTCACACCACAGGAACATGATTCTTGTTACACAATTTTACAGCACAATTATATTTCCTGTTTGACCCTTTCTCGCTCATTGTATTTTATTAGTCGGTTTTCCGCTTTTCATCTCATCCTGTTCATCATGTGCAGCTCATGTCCCTGCTTGTGATTACATATGATTGGGTTAAGCATTCCCACCAAGCTCACCCTTACCGGGTGAGGGAGAGCTGAGGGACCCCCCAAAAAAATCGAAGCTAGCGAGGGCGGGGTGGATGCACCGGATACGGGAACAGATTCGGGTACTGTGAATCGAACGTGTTTGTGTCGGGCGGAGGTGGACGAAGATAAGGTAGGGTAGCGCGCTCAAAATCACATCTTCGCTGATGAAGGTACAGTTACTTGGTACCCCAGTTCCTTCACCTTGAGTACGAAATTACTCGGAAAAAACGCAGTTATCGTGATGACTACCAAAGCAGTAATCTCCGCCACGAGATCGTGATATTTTTGGGGGCACGGGTACCCGGTTGTACAGGCATACGCGCAAGGGTGCCACGGCGGACCGTAACATGGCAAATAACGACACGGCTGGACTTGAGCCCGGGCAGAGAAAAAACAAATATTGCAGATGCTCACGAAAACTACTCTCCGACCCCCCCCCCTCCCCCCCCCCCCCCCAATAAAAAAAGGGATAGGTGATGAATTTACCTCGTCAGCTCTTCCTGCGCGGGCAATGGATGATGTGAAAGATTGGGCGGAGTCTTGGGCATCCACGTCGTTTGTTGAAGCGCTTCAAGCACAAACGCAGATAATCGATTTTAAACCAAACATAATATTGTCATGCAAATCTTGGTTATGCAAACAACTGGCAAGCTCTGATGTGCGGTTCCAATACTACCCCACGCTTCCCACTTCCCCCCCGTAGGATTAGGTCTGAGGGGGGAAGGATATATGCAGAATACCAAAACATCGAACGCTGTGGCGATAAAATACCAGTAAATGCTCACCGGTGGGATGTCTGACCACTCCACGGTTTAGAGCTCCAGTATGGCATATTGTGAGGCCCTTCTCTCCGGCACTTTCCAGCGGGAGGAAACCTGAAAATCAGTGGCGACTTGGGTAAGGGTTGATGGCACTTGCAGTAAAACTGAACAAAAACCCCCTTGCTCGGGCTCTTGCCACCTATCAAACCCGTCCCAAGTTTAGTCCGCGTTTCTGTCGATCCAGCCTACTTGCGCTGTCGAAAGCAAAAAAATTAGTATAAGCTGTCTAGGCGGGGCACTAGTTCCGCAAGACGGCAAGTTTCAAGTTTTGACAGATCGGCTCCACTGGTGTTAGCAAGTCTGCGGAAAATATCTCTCGAGTGGCAACCACGAGCCTAGTATGACGATCTATACTAGGTCTATGACGATGTGCACGCCAACAATTATTCCGCAGCCAAGCGCTATTCTCACTGAAATCCAGTCATTTCCAACACCGTCTCTTAGTGTTGAAACTGGCAGTAGCGCCGGCGTTTGGCGAAGATTGTCTAACACGCCGGTAATATAAATTAAGGCAGAATTCAGAGCTAGTCGTTGACACCGCTCAAGGCTACTGTACCTGCTGCTGTCTGTTAGATGCACCCTCTTTTAAGCGTTCAGAAGAATCCTGACACAGCCCGGGCAAAGTTTGATTGTAATTGTGAGTCCCCCAACGTGTCAGCACTATAGCAAAAGGTGATGCTACTCGACAGCTTGAGCGACAACGTGTGATGCCTGAGTGACTATGTCTAGCGATTATTTGGCGAGTTGCGATGCTGAAAATAAGACAGGACGCCAAATATTTGGTCACCCACGACCGTAACTTACGATCCCGACTCTGAAACTGTATAATACGGGCGCACTCATCGGGCAGCCGACCTAAAGCACACATACTAACTACTAACATCTTCAGTAAATTGCTGTACCAGTGGATCCTTTCATGTAGGTTCAATCGAATCATTTATCAATGAAGATTACTTACCAGAAAGGGTACATTATGTCTCAAAACTCAATGGAGGTACAGGTACCCGACAGTAGCGACTATCTATCTAGGGATACGCGCATGAAGTAAGTCGCGACGTACACAGTACGGATAGAATTCGGCATTCATATAATTTCATGTCATGTCATTTAATTGCTTACAAGAAGAACCAGATGAGCACGGACAGGGAAAGTGGGAGGGGAAACAAGAGGGCAAGAGTGACAAGAGGATCACGGAATCCAAAGCACAGCAAAAGGAAAGCACTACATTGTGCATAAACCTAGCAGATTAAACTAAGGAAACTCTTAAGCCACGCCGAGAATGCAACACGTGGAGGCGACAAGCGGCGCCTCACGCGCCGCTCGAGGAAGCACGGGGAATTCATACCATTCATAATATAAAATAGATAAAAATAAACGTAAAAATCCCCTACAGGAAAAAGCAGTGGAGGCCACCAAGCAAAAAGAAGAAAAGAGGAAAAAACCTAAGCCCGAGGAACAGGAAGGCATGCCACAGCGTCAGCACTGCCCTCCTGAAAAGCGTCGCGGAGATAATAAGAACCCAGAGTGCCATGAAGAGCAGCAAAAAGACGTTGCATGAATTCAAGTCGCACATCCCCCAAAAAACGCCGAAAAGGAACATAAGTAGATCGACGAACGAAATGTTGCATACGGACATTACTGTCAGAACGCAAGGAGCGAGAGTCAGCAGCCCGCATGCTAGGGAAGCGACGAACAGCCACCAAAATAGCTAGGCGATCATCCAACTCAGCCGCCATCGGCGCCAACCGGCCCGCATCCTCCATGGCGAAGGGATAGTAGTCGTGGATCGACTGAACCGAAGGCGTGCCAAGCAAAGCAAAAGTGCGGAGGTCCGCATCAAGTTTGCCATGCTGAGCTCCCAATGCAAGGCTGGCATGGAGTGGGAGACGAGCACCTATACGAGGAACATTGGTTTTCGTGCGAGCACTTGTAACCGTCACATCAACAACAAGACGTAATAGATGAAAATGCAATGTTAGTATATTGTCGATACAAGGTTTTCGGCGTTTCTTGCTGGTGGACATGCGGCGAGAATTCATGCAACGTCTTTCTCCTGTTCTTCATGGTACTTTGATTTCCTAGCTCCGCGACGGTTTGCATGAGGGCAATGCTAATGTTGTGGCATTACTTCCTGATCCTCGGCTTAGGTTTTTTCCTCTTTTCTTCTTTTTGCTTGGTGGTCTCCGTTGCTTTTCTTGTAAGAATACTTTCAAAATGCTAGCATTGTCAAAGCATATGGTGGGCACTAGGCAGCCGCCTTTAAAGGGATGCATGTGGGCAAGTTGTTGGCCTCCTTGCGCCGAAAGGTTTCTCTCGCCGTTCATGTGGCTCATATGACGAGTACAATCATGCAACATTACATTGCATGGCATTGTATATGTACTTGTTACTAAATCCAATTCGTGCTTTTCCATCGGAAGGACGTACAACGTGGGTACGTCGCTACTTCAATTTAGCTAAGGGTGTTGATGCGTACTATAGCACAAGTACCTCCATGTGCACACATGGACGCACAATTATTCTAACTACCTAGACGACGCGCTGGACGAGAGTCCCAATGCATACAAGCCGCATTGCTAGTTGGTTTACAAACGTAAGAGGGCCCTAGCTCATAGCACGAGGACCAAGCGAGAGCAGTCGCAAGCTAGCTAGGATGGAGTTGTTAGAGCCTAGTGCAGTAGGGGGAGGTGACAAAAAAAATTAACGATTCCCTTGTTCGATTACAACATCTTGTTAAACACTAATAGTCAAGCATTTTCTCATCTCTCCCTCCATCTCCACTCCCACTTGCAGTGGCAATAGGCGGAGGGGCTCCGCTTCAAGTGCCACTTTAAGGGGCATGATGTCTTCTAGTGCCCGGAGCTGAAAAGCAAGGAGGTGGTCGACGCACCAACCAAGCAGAAATGATGGTGGCAAGGATGCTTTTCGGACGAGTTGGAGCAGCCGGCTACATCTACTATTCGTCCTAAGGCCTTGTTCGCGATAGAGGCGGTTGAATCACACTCGACACCTCCATTGACTACATTTGCGACACCTCCTAAATTAGTATCTGGTCGTCGTCTTCAGAGTAAGCAAAGAGAGTCGTAGACATGTAGCCAAAGATCAATTGATTGGAAATTGGTTGGCTTTGTTTTCGAACCTTTGCAAGCACGATTTGACTTCACGTTGGCCGGTTATGACGATGACGAGGGTATCAACCCGCACGGTGACTTGCCTCATGATTGTTATCCGAGTGACTCCGTCTTGGAGAGCGACTTGAGTGGGGAGCGTGTGTTCATCAATCCACCATGGGAGTTGGTGGAACATATCGGTCGTTATTTTGAGAGTTGTAGGCGTGCAACTCCAACATCTACGATGGTTGTGGTTGTTCGTCCTAAATGGGCTAAGTTCAACGAACTCACTCGACACGAGAAACTCTGCCAAGAATTCCCAGCGAGGACACATTTGTTTACTCGCCAATCGTTGGACGATCCGACCGAGCAAAAGGTGGTCGCCTCAACTCCATGGCTAGTTCAATTGTGGGTAGTCGAAGTTGATTGTGCTTTTTGCGATCCAGCCCCAACTACAATTCCCAAGGAACCTGGCTCGGTACATGTACCACCAGACGAGTCCATCGCTACGCTAAGACATTTTCCCCCGGAAGCTACCGCC
>JAPMLY010000636.1:0-45000 GCA_026401115.1 Tetraselmis chui
GAGACAGGGGCAGCCGGTGATGAAGTACCGAGTGGAAAAGATTCTGTCACAGCTGCAGTCAAAGTGAGGCAGGGCTGCTTGCATATGTGTGTGGTTGGTGAATGGGCAGTTTTCCAAGTTAAGGTTCGGTGAAAATGTAAATTAAATTTGCGTTCAAGAAATTACCCAAATGCCATTTTGCTTCAGCTACACCTCCCCACCTTCTCTTTTGAGTGTTCTGACGCACTAGCATGTCAACCCAGTCCTGTCATTCCTCACTGTAAGGCATCGCCGCACTGCCACCAGCATGTCAGAGCATTCGGCCGACGCGTGCTAGTTAGGGTTTCATATTTATTAGGGTTTTGTTTACTCCTGTACCACCAGAATCCCTACGTTGCGCTCGAACGAGTCGACAGGAAGCCGAGCCAACCTCAAGCACATTTCTTCATTGAGCTCTTGGTTTCCCTCCCACAGCTGAATATCCTTACAGAGCGCCTCATGTGCGCCCTTCGGAAACTCGTAGCTAAAGAACATGAAGCCCTCCGCGCAGCCTTGCAGCGCCACACCCTGGCCCGAGACGGACAGTAGGGTTAGTTAGGGGCCCATGTGCACCCTATGGTACATTGTAGAACAAGGTAGATTACCTTCACAATTATCGAGGGGCGATACTAAGCTCGCGAGTCGCCACAGACTGGCCGTAAGTCGGACTTTTGGGGGGCTTATTGTCGCGGTTGTGGGCAAAACGCTGTTGAGTCTTCCGAGTAAAGCACCGGCTCTTGTTGAACCTACTTAACAACCGATAATATGCGAGGTACTTGTATTGCCCTTGTCGCATGGTGCCGCTACGGGCCGACGACCCCGTACACGTGGCGTTGATTATGTATTTCAAAAAACAGAAATTCGATGAGTTCAGCATAAACCAAAGTCGTCCTAGTAAATCCATCCCTGGCCAGCAAACCTTGAGTTGAAGCGTAAACACTCGCGAGCCGCCATAAATAATATCCGATCGGACGCACCTTATACAAAGGGATTGAGTTTTTATCGTTTGTTTTTGGTGACGGCAGTGCTGGTGCTGTGGCATGCCTTCCTGTTCCTCGGGCTTAGGTTTTTTCCTCCTTTCTTCTTTTTTGCTTGGTGGCCTCCGCTGCTTTTTCTTGTAAGAAATTTTTGTTTGTTTTTGGTGACGGCCCCATTTTATCTTGGCCCCCTTTTTGAAAACTGCTATTGCCCAATACATTAATGTAAGTACTGCAAATTATTCGGTTTCTGGTCCTGAGCAAATGCAGCGAGGCAGGATTACGACGACGAGGTTTAGGGTTTATTTGGTAACAGGGTTTAATGGGGAGACAGACATTCTGTCAACTAGCAGTACCTGTACTAATGGCAGACTTTCCAACATCCTATCCTACTACATCAATTTGCTAAAATTTGTGTGTGTGTGTGTGTGTGTGTGTGTGTGTGTGTGTGTGTGTGTGTGTGTGTGTGTGTGTGTGTGTGTGTGTGTGTGTGTGTGTGTGTGTGTGTGTGAGTCCCCTTATCATTAGCTCGATTGGGTTTTCTACAAATGCGATATTTTTTATTTGGGAAAAAGATCGAATTGGTGTATTATTGGAATTGGGATTAGGATGCGTCTGAAACCACAGCGAATCGCTACGATGGGTACAGGAGAATTATCTGAGTGCTTACAAAAATACAGAGTGAGACACATAGGGGGTGTGTGCATAATTACAAAAAATACATGAGAGAGAAGAATGTGTGTGTGTGTGTGTGTGTGTGTGTGTGTGTGTATGTGTGTGTGTGTGAAAAATAGTTGTCACGACGATGGGCCTCCATGGAATAGTGACGACATAAATAAGGTTTGTGTATAAAATAAACAGAAAAAAATGATTACAAAAATACAAAGAAAATACAAAAAATACGAGAGGCAAAAGGAACTACGGGCCACTCGTATGAAACAAATTCTGAAAAGGAAGTACCCCCCTTTTTTGAGAAATGTCGCCAAGCAAAACAACAATCTTACCACAGATTAATTTACTAATGTGTGTGTGTGTGTGTGTGTGTGTGTGTGTGTGTGTGTGTGTGTGTGTGTGTGTGTGTTTCTTGTGTCTTATTTCTGCCTGACTGTCGGACGGTGTTTGCCGTGTCATTTCTGTACTCGATTGCATTCTGAAATGCAAATGTGATATTGCGGGTTTGGAAAATACAATTGGAAGGTGTATTTTTGGGATATGGATTTTCCTACGTCTTAACTACTGCGCATCGCAACGATGGGTACAGGAGCAATATTATTTCAATGATTGCAAAATACATAGAGAGAGACAGGGTGTGTGCACTATTACAAAAGACACAATGTGTTTTTGTCTGTGTTTATGAGACACACACAGAGAGAGAGAGAGAGAGAGAGAGAGAGAGAGAGAAGCAGTGTGTGTGTGTGTGTGTGTGTGTGTGTGTGTGTGTGTGTGTGTCTGTGTGTGCGAAATCAGCAGGAAAGCATCACGTAGGCACAACTACGGGCTACTCGTAAATTAAAAATAAACTTAATCGCCAAGAGCAAAGGTGTGATGGATACACCGTTGTTAATCCTTGATTATAGCACTCAAACATCAATGGGCGAATATCTTTTTTTCTTGTTTTAGGTTGCAGTCTTTCTCAAAATAACAATAAGGGGGGGTACTTCCTCTTCAGAATCAATTTCCTGTTGGAAAATCTGTCTAAAGTACTTCTAGTCGCCTCACAACCTATCTCTACCCATTAAACCCTACGAATATATCTCCCTATTCAGCCCTAAAACCGTAAGCCTCGTCGTGATGTTGTTGCCGTGCTGCATTGCTGAGAACCTGAAAGTAGCTTTGAAAAAGGCGGCGCGCGTGGGGGGGGGGGGGGGGGGGGGGACAAAAACAACAAATAGGGGGGTCGCCACATCAAACAACCAATAAATCAAATTTATTATTAGGAATTATCTCTTTTGAACGATGCATGCGTGAAAGGTCTATCATTGAAGCACATTATCAGGAACGTGGACAGGGAAAAAAGGGGGGGGGGGGGGGGGGGGGTCCTCCATTGCGGGTTGTGTAAATAATATCCACGATTCAAATAATCAAGAATGTGGAATCTGCCGAATCCGTTATTGCTTCATAGCTCCGTTGTAACCGTACCTTCAACACTAATTAATATTCTGTATATATTTTCATCACACCAGGTTCCAGCGCACCTGTAAGCCCTCGCACAGTTGCCGGAAGGCCGTCTGGCCGTTGCGCAGCCTCGTCTCATCCGACCAGTGCGTCAGCTGAGTGCTGATGAGTAGCGGCTCGCTGATTCGGAAGCCGACGCCGAAAATGCACCCCGCGCGGTACTTGGGTCTGCCCAGGCTCATGCAATACTCTCGTTGCCCCTTAGCGACGTCCAGCACTGCATATAGTGCAGTAGATCAAATATCATTACCCCACTCACACCCCAAACACAATCCATCGACCATTTACGAGTTGCGAAATGCTGCAACCCGTACGTTACATGTTCAAACTTGACACAGGGGACTCAAATACAGGCAACGATTTAACACAGACGTCGAGCGGCAGGTTCGGCTCACCTTCTTCAAATGCGGTATCTAGCCGAAACGTGACACGGCCAAGCCCAAGTTTGGAGCTGCGTACACATCAAAGGAGTGAAGTACGCGTGAGCGGAGTAGAACTGTATAAAACCGGCTCGAGCAGAGGTTGATGCAACATTGCGACTATGACAATACGGAAAATAGCAGGGGTGGGCGCGGGCGGCACCTCCACATAAAGCAGCCGCCAGGGATGATGGTCTGCTCACAAACGTCGAGGGTTATTTTTCGATGCAACTGGTGATAGGCGCCGGAACCGCAGTAAAACTGACTCGTGGCGTTGCCCGCGTACACTGACATACAGATGCGCGCGCCATCTTCCTGCCATCCCCAGGCACCAGACTGTCAGTGTATCTGTATGTGTCGCCCAACTTTAGCTTGTGCATGTAGAGCCCTTGAAACTTGACCGGTTAATGAGCTTGGTGGGTTAAGGGGTTCGTACGTAATTTTCGGCAATCGTCGTCGCTGTGTGGCCCAAAGCATGGAGGCACTCCCCGGCTCCAGCTGCTTCTATCACGCTCGTATGGTTGCACAGGTACTGGTACACATGGCTGATGGTCGCCTGTCGTCAAGGTTAGACGGAAATCCTAACTATATATAATCCGATTATGAGAAGCACTCAAGGAACGTGGTCAAGGGGAAAGCTTTGCAAAAACTTACTTACATGTGTGACAGAACGATCACCTTAGCGGTTAAGCGTTACTGTAAAAGCGGTGCGCCCTACCCAGTCCCCCAAGTAACCCTCGAGGACTGAGGAAACGCCCCGCGCAACGCCCCAAGCCCCGCCGTCAAAACCACTAGCTAGCGGCAACCCTTTCAGCCGGTGCAACCCTCGAGCACTGGCACTCTCTGCTTTGCGCTCGCCTATCTGGCTCGCGCAACCCACCCACCCAACCCATAATTAGCGCTAATCTTCCCCCAAGCCAAGCCTGTGGTGGTCTTATAGATAAATTGTAAAACAACTGACATCTTTGGCAAATCGTGCCCTCGGGTAAACTCTTACTTAGGCTTGTTTCCGACGTCATTGAAATAGAATAGATGAATACAATAGCATATGGAAAATCATCACTGCAATATTATTATTTAGCACAGGCGCACCACAAGTCTCGCGGCGGCACTACGCGACCCGAGTCGCATTTGCATATAAAACCAGCGGGAATGGAAAGTAATAGTAGAGAGTGGGTACGAGAGGGGGTATCCACCGACCAGTGTGAGCGGTCCGTTGTCGAGGCCGCGCTGCTCGGCGTGCGTGATTTCGGGGCGGTCCATTACTCCGATCATGACGCCGTGAAAGCATCCCGTACGACATCTCAGGCGGCAGGCCTGCACCAACTCGGTCAGATTGGACGATAGCCGCACAGCGGCGCGACCAAGGAAATGTCCTTGGAAATGACAGCCACGGATCACCCCAGTCCCCCACGCGTGCTCGAGCGCGTCCAACACTCCGCTCACCTGCGTCCGGAAAGAGATAATGAAGATAGCGGAAGAACAACAACAGCGACTGCAGCTTGAAGTATCTACAGTAGGGTTTTCTACTGCCAAAAAACAATGTTCTGTGGGTCTTCATGGAACGCTGGGTTCCGGTCTTCGCGATACCTTGCAGGAGGATGGTGCAGCTGCTGTTGCCTACTTCCCTGCTCCGAGGCCTAAGGCTTCTGTGCTTATTTTCTTTTTATTTTATTTCGCTTCTTTACCGGTGTGGTTGTGTTTTCCATATAAAATTAAAGATTTGTTATACTCATAAACAGCGTTTTCACCGGGTGGTAAGAAATAAAGTCTGTACTGCGAAGCCACAGTATTGATTGCAACGTTGCAACGCATCACGAGCAGGGTATGATGGGGCGCAAAAGAACGCCTGGCCTGTCAGTGCCCCGTACCCCGAACGTAGAAAGGAGAGCCTCCTCCCGCTGCAGGCCGTCCTCTTCGCTACCATGCGCGTAAAGCTTTTCAGCGAGTGCATGCTCATCCGCGATGTGCTTCAGTAGGTCTGGGTCTGACAGCCGGTTGGGGCGATGCAGTGGGGCGGCGCTCTTTGTCGTCGCGCCAGCCGCAACGAGTTCCGGGGACCTAATCGTCTTGTACGATATACACGCAACGGAATCCACGAAGAGTACGGCCAACAGCATCAACATTTGCGTCCATGTTCTACATGCGATATTACTAGTTTTCGGCGACAGAGGCATGATAGCAACTGTAAGCTGATTTGGCGAGTCCCGTTCGGTCTTGGTCTCCGGGTTGACTGGCTGTTGACTGAAGACTGTCGCTGATGAACAGTGAGTAAGTCCAGCCGGCTCAGGGTCGGGCAGGTTAGCTTCAGCGATATATAATTGTGCAGAGGCTTACGAACTAGGCAGCAGCATAGCCTTGCTGTGATTTCCTGAGCCGTTGAGTGGGTAGTGAACCGACTGCGTCCGACTACAGATACGGCACCGTGTATCGCTTACCGAGCATCTCGAAACTCGGAACAGGACGCATGTAAATAGTAAATAAATGCAGGTACATGAACTGTAATCAATGCGAGCATTTTTTATTTTATTTTTGAGCCCCCGGGATATGGGACTGGCAGGGAACCCGCACCGGCACCCTCTACAGGCGGCGTTTTGCAAGCATGACTGAGAGCAGAAGTTCGAAACAAACCTCAACTCATCATCGATCATGCTCCCAGGTAGACGACGCTCGTGTGAGTGCATTACATTCCATTGTACGAGAACCGTACCGTACTCCGCTAACCCCACACAAGGCCAGTGTTGGAGTTTCACCAACTAAAACCTTCCAGTGACATGCAAACAAACATGAATGCACTCCCGGCACTGACCAAGAAAGGTCCGCCCTACTTGTCCGGGCGTCGCCCCATTCGAGAAATGCGAGAAGGACCAAGGCCCATTTCACGGAGCAAAACATTTCGGGAGTGCAATACATGAACTACAAAGAAAGCAATATGAGCGAGGGCTCGGCGCCATAACTGGAAAACCTCCCATTTCTTGTAAAATGGATGGCGCCATGAAGGGAAGGGGGGACGCCGCCTAAAAGTAAGGCATTTATATCTTCGGGGGATGTAGCGAACTGACGCACAAAACCATTAAACTATGGGGCTAGCGCCCCAAAATTACGACGGTGGTATTCCCAACGAGGGCATTCAAGCAAAATATATTCTATAGATTCATCAATAACATCCCCGCCGCATACAGGACAATGGTGGAGAAAACGTTCAGGCATGGCATGAATGCGGGCAAGACGACGGGCTGTGGGAAAAACACGCGTACGAAATTGAATCATGATGTGTAACCCTGCAACGGCCCCCGCGGGAATGCCCGTGCCGTATTGTGGCAATGGGTTCCCAACATATGAGGCATGAGAATAAATACTCCACGTATTAGTACATGCCGACGATGATGTCTCGAATCGACCCCATACCGTTGCTTTAACTAGGTTAGAGGCCACGCGTGGCTGCAAAGACCTCCATGTGGGTGGGACGCGTACGTTTTGGGCTAATTCCGCGCTTGCCCTAGCAAAAGGATCCAGCCACCGCACGGTCCCATACGTCCAAGTATTTGGGCGCATACGACTAGATTGGCGCACTAGATCGCTTATGCATGTATTTAGGGTGGGCGCTTTAAGGAACGCCCTAGTCCTAGCCGTTGCTGCCATTGCTTTTATGGGCGCAATTCCTAGCTCCCGTAGTAGTGGCGCTCTGGCCACCCCAGGGGCTCTTGCACCCACCCCAACTAGGCGCCTCAAACATTGATTTAATATAGTTTGTAATCTATTGACGCCGCTAGTCGAATCCATCCCCCATACTTCACACCCGTAAGTAAGGACCGGCAACATGCAGGTCTTAAGCACCGAGGTGCGTACATTGATGGGGATATCCCGCCCTCCTAACACCGAGTCGAGCCCTTCAACGGCGCGCCTACTTTTGTTTACCCTATCGCCCACGATATTTCGCATACTTAAATCCGAAATATATCAACGCGCCTAAATATATATACTCAGATACAATCGGTACCCGTCCCCCCCCAAGCTGCCAACGGTCGGCTTGTTCGCGTAGTATGACTACATCGGAGTGGCGGCCTAGCGACATTACCCCGAATTGTTTACACCGAATCCCATATAGCGGTCCTCCGCCCATTGGGAAAAGTGGGCGAACATGGCATGCAAGTTATCGAGCGATGGTGCAAGGCCCACGGTGTCGTCGTCGAATAATTGGCCCGGCACCCTTAACGGTTGCCTAGAGTCAAGCATGTGAACGCAACCCGGCACCTCGCACCCCAATCCTTCTATCCCGTCAAATGTATCATTAATACATATGCTGAAGAGGATTGGGGATGCTGGGCACCCTTGTCGCAATCCGCGCTCTATTGGGATGGGGTCGGATAATATGCCCGGGGCCTCTCCAGTTTTTACTTGGACAATGCTATCCTATACAGAGGTTTAAGGAAGGATAGCATATGTCCCGTAATCCCATTAGCCTCTAGTTTAGAAAATAGAAGTCCATGAGGGATAGTATCGTATGCTTTCCGTAAATCTATAAACCCCGCATACGTGGGTAATCCTAACGCTTGGCGGCGGCCTCCGATATCAAATATGCTCGCGACTTGCAAGGGGCGCTCTTCCCCTCGCAGAAATCCCCCTTGCCACCGGCGAATTATTTTATTCGTTTGGCATACATCTTGAAGACGTTGGGTTACGACCGTCATTAGTAGTTAAATAAGAGCCCCCATAATGGAAATGCCCCTATAATTACCCATGACGGTCACGTCCCCCTTCTTTGTATTGACACGACCGCGGAGCTACACCATTGCTTAGGGACACATTTAGTAGTCCATATCTTATTCATAAACTCCAATAGGGATTTACCAAAAGGGCTATCCGGGGCGTATACCGCCAGTTTTAAGGTCTCCGCGGTTATGCCATCCACCCCTGAAGCTTTATTATTATTTACCCTTTTAAGGGCCTTGCAAAGTTCCCCTCCATCAATGGGTCCATTAATCCCGTCTAGCGCAGTGGGGTGGGGCCGGCCCCCTCGGCGTCGTTCCCATGCCTCGCGGCAAATGGTAGCCCTACACGCAGCAGGGTGAGGGTCGCGCAAAAGCTCCCGATAGTGCCGCGCCTAGCACGCGTTAATTTCACCCGGTTCGGTATGGAGTACTCCCGACGTCGGATCACGCATTGGTTGTTCCGCGTGGTTGCTTTGTGTTGGATGGCCCTTGGCAATAGAGCGGGCCCATTTCCAAAACCCCCGCCTACCACCACCTTGTCTAAAGTCGTTGATGGCCTTGTCTATGGCTCTAGCCTTTTGGTGGCGGCGGTTAGTTCGGACCATGTTTTTAACCCGGAAGCGCGCAGCGATATACCTATCCAATGCGACGGATTGGTGAGGGCCGCGGGCTTCTTGGTACAAGGCCAAAAAAGCATGCCGACGACGAGCGATAGCCCCTAGGATAGAACGTTGTAGCGGAGGCCCGAGGCCCTTACGCCTAGGGCGTGAAACCGCCCCTACCCTACGGGATGTAGAGCATACGGCTTGGACAAAACCATCGGCGTCGGCGTCGATGGAGTCGGGTTCCCGTGACATGGCCCCCTCCATAGGCTCGTCATTAGGAGGGGCTAGTACCGCGAAGGGGTTAGCGGTGACGAAGTCGCGGAACGGTGTCGGCCACTCAGCAGGAGGATCTCCCCGAGCCGGCTTCGGGATTGACCGGACGGACATGCGTTAAAGTATGAGAGGGGGGTGGGGATGTTCGAACAAATCACCCACAAGGCGAGGGACGGAGGCGAAGACATGGAAGTGGTCGGAGGTGTCCCATGAATAGTCGACAACGACAGAGTGTGGGAAGGAAAGGGAAGGGCCCATGACGGTGGGGCCAGGCCACGAAATGATCGATCGCCCGGGAGCTGCCCCTCCGGCATGTACCACGCACGCGCGCCGAAGCGTCTCGCGGCCAAACTGTTTTCGCATCTGGTACATACCGCCAACGCCGTAACAAAGCATCTACTTGTGCTTCATCGAGGTTCCAATCCCCCCCGACGACGATGGTATCTCTAGGGACATTTTCACGAAGCTGCGCTAGCTCCTCGCGCAAGCGGCAGCGGTTCGGTTCCCCTTGCGATCCGGTAGGGAGATAGACCGAGATAAGGATGATGCCCGCGGAGTCGTTGCTACCGTCTCCGCCCACGCGGACACAAGTCCAACACGGGTGGGGCGTGCCGATGACCCTAGTACGTAGCGACGACCGGGCCAAAACACAGCATCCACACTCCGAGGCAACGCGGTCACCGAACGAATGATAATCGGAATACCATGTAAACCGTGCCCGCGCATCGGTGGCCCTAACTAAAGTTTCTTAAAGGAGAAGAATGTCTATAGCCCCGGCCACGAGCATTGCATCGATCTCCTTTATTTTCGACGAAAGCCCGTTCACGTTAAGGGTTGCTATACGAAGGTGGGCGGATGGGCACGGGGGGCGGGCATGCAAGGTGGGCGGGGGGGGGGGGGGGGGGGGGGGGGGGGGGGGGGGGGGGGCTAGGTTAGCTGGAGCGGTGTGGGCTAGAGCGGACGGGGCAGGGCGATGCGGGCGGGCGGCATGGCGGTCCCAATACGGGCGATGCGCCCGCAAGTACCACCCCCAGCGGCCCGCAAAACGTTGCATGCGCTCACGGACGTGTACCCCCTGCCCGGGAGAGTAGTATACATCAAAGCGCACCCCGCCGTCCGGTTGCATCACGCGAGCGATTTTCGTAACGGCCGAAGGCCGGGCATTGAACGCTCGGGTGACGCGGTCCCATAAAGCAGGCACCGGTGAGGGGTCCCCACAGCAGCACACACGACTGTGAGACGCCCCGGCGTTCCCGGCTAGGTGTCCGGCCGTCCCTAAGTATGCCCTTGTCTCTATGACGGATCTAGCTAGTCGCGCTTGGCTACCCATTGTGGGGCCAATCCTATTTAGACTCAAGCTAGGTTATCCGAGGTGGGAAGACACGGTAATACGTCGGGGGTGCTCTAATCATCCCTTGTGCGGTGGCTGTTAGTGCCTAAATGGTAGGCACTTGTGTGAATCGCACGTGGACCTAGCTTTGAATATCATAAAATTTCGTGGACCTAGCTTGAAACATAATTGAATGTGCGTCTCGGCTGCGGAATTATGGGACTAGCATATCACTACATGAGTACATGTATCACACTACGGTACGGGTACTTGTACTCGGATTGGTATATTATGGTCAGATTGATTTGAATCTAGAGGTTTGCATATCCAATATCATGTGTACGGGACAGTAACTCTAGCGGTTACTGTTACCGTTAATATCGGCGCGTCTCACCTGCAGGGCAACCAGCTTGCCCGAGCAGTTAGACGCAGCCAACGACCAACGACTTCCCCAACGGTCAGCTCTAGCTAGCCCGTGCCTTATAAGCCGTATCTAGCCACGAGCCCAGGCACTCTATGCTTTCGCGCTCAGCCAATCTAGGCTTCGCGCGAATGCAGTCTCGACTCTAGTAGTCGAGTAGGGTGTCAGTTTTACCTTTTCGTCCCATGCGCACTCGAGCGTCACGCGACACTTCCCCCCGTTCAGCTACGCAGTTCCCCAACATGCAGCCCGAGCAGTCTACTTCCGCCGCAGCGGCCGACCCTCACGCTACCTCACTCGAACAACGCACAGCCGAACATATTCGTACGGCAGTTTTAGCATCGGAACAACGGATTACTGAGCAGTTTTTGGCGGCTAACGCTGCCTTACTCGCACAGCTCCAGCAAACGACAGCTACACCTGCTACTACCAATCAACAACAGTCCATTCCCGCCGACGCAACGGCGACGGAGGGTGGTAAGGCGGCCCCCGAGCCACCTATTGACCTGCTCGACGACGAACCCGACCCCTCCGCGGCCGAGTTCGTCGACTTCACCTACTACGGCGAAGTCATCCCGGCCGGCCTCGAACGTCCCCCTCGAGACGTCGAGGAGCTACGTCTGTGGACTCTCACGGACGACACCGCCCGGGCCCTAAGCGACAAACGCACCCAAGCGGCGTACGACGAGTACCTACACATTGGGTGCTATGCCTTCTTCGACAGTTGCGCCAACGCGGCAATTGGCGAGGCTTTGGACACGTTTGTCGCACGGCCCACCTCTACCTACAGAGCAGGCGGCAGCGATTGCCCTCATCCGAGCGGGTCATCGCACCCACACAGCGACGGAGGAGGCCGCCCGTACTCGATTGGGCTACCTCCGCCTCACCAAGGGCGGACAAACGAGCACAGATGCGGACCGCGTATTCGCCGAATTGGCACACGAGCGCTTCTGCCGACCGCGTCCTACCGCGGTCTCCGGCCCATTGGACGCGCTACGCCAAGCTTTCATCGACCGCACGCTTGAAGTCAGCTTACACGCCGCTAGCAAAGCCGCCGCCGGCGCCGCTTTCGCAAAAGTCACACCGGACAAGCCTACCGGCCCCGACGCTCGATCCCGAAAAGCCGCCGCCGACAAACGCAAGGCCGCCGCGGCGGCAGCAGCCGCGGCACGAGCCGCTCCACCCCCCAAGCCGACCGACTCGGCTAAAACCCCAAGCAAGAAATGATGGTGTGGCCCGCCGCGCCGATTCCTGTTCCCCGACATCTTCCTTCATGCGCCACCGCGTACGTCGAAAATGGCGGGAGTGGGAGCGCATCGGCGCGAGCGGCCAGGTCCTAAGTTGGATCCGCCACGGCGTACGTGTAAAGTTCAAGCACGGCCTACGCCCCAAGCCGTTCAACCACGGCGTCTCCATGCTAGACGCCACACCCGACCAACTCGAGTTTCTCAACTCGGAACTACCACGCTTCGAGGCTTGCGGCGCGTGGGAACGCTCTACAAACCCCCGCTACGTCTCCCGGATGTTCTTGGTGCCGAAACCCGGATGCAATCAATGGCGTTTGATTATCGACCTTCGAGAGCTCAATCGCTACTGCTCAACATTCAACATGACTTGCGAGACCCTCAAGCACCTCCGCCATCTATCTCGACCGGGGGACTACTTCGTCTCACTCGACCTCGCCGATGGGTACTACACCCTTGGCATCCGGGAGGAAGACCGGGACTACTTCACGGTCAACTATCGCGGCACCCTATGGCGCCTCGCGTGCCTCCCCATGGGGTGGTCGGGCTCCGCTTACTACTTTTGCAAGCTCACGCAAGTGTTTACGAACCACCTACGCCGCCCTCCACCTCCCACGCCCGCGTCTACACCGACCGGCCCACGCCGCCCGTCCAAGCGCTTCCTCCGGAACGCGCGATGGCGAGGTACCCAACTACTCCCCTACATGGACGACTTCCTCTTCTTAGCGGATTCCTACGACGAGGCACTCTTACTCCGGCAGCGCGTCCAAGCCCTGCTCGACAGCCTCGGCCTACAACGCAACCCCAAGAAAGGTGTGTGGACGCCAACGCAAGTCGGCGACCACTTGGGCCTCACGGTGGATTTACAACGCGGCGAGTTTCGCGCCCCCCTCGAAAAACTGCGACACCTCGCACAACACGCTTCAGCCTTGCTCGGCCGAGCAGCGTCCAACGCACGATGGCTACCCACTCGCCAACTCGCAGCCTTCGCGGGAAAAGCGCAATTCCTCTACCTCGCCATCGCGCCCGCCCGATTCTTTTTGCGCGAGCTCCACAACGTCTTGGCTACCCGTACCGGTTGGGGGGGACGCGTGCGCCTCACCCACCAACTCCGACGCGACCTCGAGTGGTGGCGCACGGTACCCTCCCAACACAACGGCCGGTCGATCTACAAGCCCATCGAGACCGCCTATTTGCACGCCGACTCGAGCGACTATGGGTGGGGAGCCGTCCTCAACGAGGACGCCAATTACCAAGCCCGCGGATTTTGGAGCGCCCCCGACCGCCTCCAACACATTACGTGGAAGGAGCTTCGAGCGGTCCGGCACGCGGTCGAATCCTTTCTACCGCAACTCCGTGGACGACAAGTCCTCCTCCCCGAGGACAACACTGCCGTGGTCGCCGTCCTAACCAAGCTAACGTCCCGGTCACCCGTCATGATGACCGAGCTACGGCGCTTGTGGTTCCTACTCGACACCAACGACATCCACATCCGCCCACGCTACATCCGGTCAGCCGCCAACGTCTGGGCCGACACACTCAGCCGCGAGATGGACTCCGAGGACTGGCAACTCAACCCACAACTCTTCAACCACCTTCAACGCCGGTGGGGCCCGCATACAATCGACCGGTTCGCTTCTATGCTCAACACGCAACTTCCCCGCTTCAACGCCCGCTGGCGCGACCCCTTATGCGAGGACATCGACTGCCTACACCTCCCCGACGCGGCATGGCAACGCGAGAACAACTACTGCAACCCCCCTTGGTCTGCCCTACCTGCACTCGCCGCGAAACTCGAACAAGCTCAAGCCGCGGCGACTGTCATCGCCCCCTACTGGCGAAACAAAACGTGGTACCACGCGTTCGCCCGCTTGGCCACCGAGACCGTACACTTCCCAGCGTCCCGCGACATGTTCTTCCCCGGCAGGCTAGGCAAGCGCGAAGGGGTCGGACCTCCCGCTTGAAGCATCGTGGCCTTTCGGCTAGCACCCCCTCTTGGCTCTACACTCGACGCGGTGCGATTGGCCGGGCGATACGCCCGGACCGATTAAATGCTCCTGTACAGCACGTCCCCCCTCTGCGTACAGGACCGCCGCGCTACGGATTACGCCGCGAAGCAGCACAGTCGCCCTGGTCCTCCGATATAGCTGAAACTGTTCAAGACCTCCTAGGATCAGATAAGCTCGGGGTTACGGCGGTTGTCCTACTCAGCAACTCGCTAGCGCCCTCTACATACTCGAGCTACAAGAGCGCAATCCGACAGTTTTTTATTTTTTGTGCAGAGGAAAATATCGCCCCGCTATAGGCCACGCCGGCCACGATGGTCCGCTACACGGCCTGGCTAGCCCTCTTGGGAACGGTCGCCGCCAGCTCGCTGCAGCCTTACTTCTCCGCGGTTAACAAGTTCTTCCGCGACCACCGGCGCCAACCTATCGCCGTGGGCGAACTCCTGGCGGACGCCCGCCGTTGCCTCGAAATGCTACAGCACCGCCTACTGCCCACCGCCGCTCGCCTACCGCTACCCGCAACAGTCGCCCTGGACATCCTACACGCCGCCGACACACTACACAGAACCTTCGCGTGGACCCATGCTTCCTTTCCCCAGATGCAAAGCTTCAGAGCCTGTTTAGCGGTGTGCGTCAATTACATGTTTTTCTGCCGCGCCGAAACTGGCGCCCGCTGCCAGACCGGCGACCTCGTGGTCGACAGGCCTGCTCAACAAATCTGCCTATTCGTGCGCAAATCTAAAGGGGACCAGCGCCGCGACGCTTCCGATAAACCTGTCATCGCCATCCCGGTAGCCGCTAACCCCGTCTTGGCAGACCTGCTCGACTACTACACAGAGCAGCGCGCGGCCTTCTGCAACAATAAATTCTACAACACCCCCCCCCACTCGCCTTTTGGAGCTTCTCACCTTCCGAACCTTCTACCGAGTGGGGCGCCGCGTCCACCATCTCCGCTTGGCTCACCCTCGCCCTCCGCACCGTCGACTCATCCGCACCCGCCGGTTTCAAGTGGACGTCGCACAGCCTACGGAAAGGCGCGGCGTCCGCTGCCAGCTGCATCGGCGCGCCCCTCCCCGTAATCAAATTTATGGGTGGCTGGGCCAAGAACAGCTCTGTGACCGAAGGCAAATATATTGACCCAACCATGACCCCAACACCTGCTGCTTGGCGGTTCTTCGGCTGGCTCACTCCGTCCCCCCCGCAACACTAATTCTGGCTGTGCAAGCCTTTGGCTTTAGGTTATTGGCAAAACGTGCCCTAGGGTAAATGGTCAGATTGATTTGAATCTAGAGGTTTGCATATCCAATATCATGTGTACGGGACAGTAACTCTAGCGGTTACTGTTACCGTTAATATCGGCGCGTCTCACCTGCAGGGCAACCAGCTTGCCCGAGCAGTTAGACGCAGCCGACGACCAACGACTTCCCCAACGGTCAGCTCTAGCTAGCCCGTGCCTTATAAGCCGTAGCTAGCCACGAGCCTAGGCACTCTATGCTTTCGCGCTCAGCCAATCTAGGCTTCGCGCGAACCCACCCACCCATCCCTATATCCTGCGCTGATCGAACCCCAGACCCTGTCGGTGGGTGTCTTTTGGCCAAATTGTAAGCAAGCTGACATCTTTGGCAAAACGTGCCCTAGGGTAAATTTAAATATCGTTCATTTGTCATCAGTTACTACGACAATAATGCTGGCTCGCATCTCACGTGCGTTGTGTGCGAGGTCATATTGCCCATTTGCCTGCGAGAGGGCAAGACTAGTCGCGAAAACGTTGGCATTTACATGCGGCTAAGTTGTTGGCCTAGTGGCGACCGAAGTCCCACCCCCCCCCCGCCGTTCATGTTCCGTACCAAGCATTGATGTATTCATGGGATAATGTTGCATGTGCCGCATTAGCCGGATCAATGCGTCCATGTGAATTAGTGCCCTATTTAATCAGTGCATCCATAAACTAGTGCCCTATTTAATGAATGCGTCCATGAATTAAAGTCCTATATTTAATCGATGCATGCATGAGGTAGTGCCCAAATCAATCAACGCAGCCATGAACTTGTCATGCATTTAATCGATGTACATCAAGTTACATCTATAATTCCGGGACATCGGTCGCATAAATGCACCCCATTTTCAATTTCGAAGTCATGATCAATACATTCCTGAAAAACTAAAGACACGGCTACCGTCCGGTGATACTCCGGCTCATAATTTCATTTAACTTGCTGTAGGTGTGAGGAGACATGCTTATTTATATTATGCATTCAACCCGCTTTATTACCCGCACCAATGCATCCACAAGTTAGTGCCCTACCTAGTCAATGCGTCCGCGGATAAGTGCCCCCTTTATTCGATGCATCCACGAATTAGGAAAATATTAAAACGGATTATGCATCAAAGTTTAATGCATTGCAGTTTACGCCATATCTTTAATTTCTGAGGCTGATGCGGAAGCTTACTTGCGGGCAAAGCGACATTCCTCATGTGTCTAGATGCTTTCCAATTTCCGACAATCTTGCTTCTTCACTACCAAATAAGTCCGAAGCACTTACGCCAATTTGCCAAGCCATGTACGCGGGGTGTGTAGGGGGCAATTTTCAAAGCTTTGGAAGCACATAATATGGTTCTTACATTGACATTATTTATTGGGGTCTATATCACAACGAAGATAGTTAAGCGCGCTCATGCCGCCCTCCTCTCTTTGACTTGTCCATTCCACGTAAAGTAGTACATCCTAGTTGTCGTTGTGGCTAGTTTTGTTACCATGTTGTCATCATGCATCCCCTCCCAATCTTTCGGCGTATTGTCCCCTTCACGTATATATATACATGTAAACTTCCTTGCAATAATCCGCTCAATTCACACCGGCAACAAAACATGTACATCCATCATCCATACACATCGATATCGATACTAATAGCAAGAGCGCGCATAAGCAAGAAGGTGGGAGCTCGCTTGTCTCTAAGGATTAATCATGGGTAATTTGCAGCGATAGAGCTACAAACACCTACTAGCAGATAGATAGTGTTCGGATTGCATTTTGTTTTATTCCGCCTCTCTTATGTTTACGATCTTGGTGATTTTCAGTTTCCAGAGTTGAAGTCTTATTTGTAATTAATTCAACTGGAAAGGGGTATGCTTGGAGAGTACGGGTACATAAAATTCTCCGAACTGCATCAACATTTTATTGGTGCCAGGACGGGTAGGGCAAACCTTTCTTGGTTAGTGCCGGGAATACATTTATGTTTGTTTCCATGTTATTGGAAGATTTTTAGTTGGTGGAACTCCAACACTTGCCTCGATGTGGGGTTCGCAAAGTACGGCACGGTTCTCATGCAGTGGTACGTTGTGCAATCATACGAGCGTCGCCTAGCCGGGAGCATGATCGATGATAAGTTTGTTTCGACCTTCTAATCTCAGTCGTGCTTGCAAAACGCCGCATGCAAAGGGTGCCGGTGTGGGCTTACCTGCCAGTCTCATATCATGGGGGCGTAAAAACAAAAAAGTTCATTGGCGATGTAGTACATTATTTTTTCCGGCTTACGGATTGCTTCCCGGTTCTCCTACAGTTGGGTGGTGCCTGGATATCGTCGTGCACGACGTGATGAGAGGGGAGCGTGTTCTTGACTAGCTTATGCTTAACATAATGCATGTCCAGACTTATGTAGAGGAGTGGGTTGCGAATCTAGCGATGAAAATAAGCAAAAGAAAAAGAGCAGATAACATCGACATATATTCTCGCTAGTACGTCTTGATAATTTCAATCCGAAGCATAAGACAATTGCGGCCTTAAGCCTGTATTCCAATTAGACATGCGGTACACGGCTCGCGAGCCATGTACCGAAAATATCACTTTTACATGTATTCCAATTACGGTACACGGCTCGCGAGCCGTGTACTTGCCCAAAAGGAACACGGCTTGGACAAAAAAGAACACGGCTTGAAGCCCAAGCCGTGTTCCTCTTCTGCATAGCCGTGTACCGGGAGGAGGTACACGGCTCGGGAAACTAGTACATTATACAGTACATCCCGTCGCGCGGGGCTCTTCCCCCTATAGCTGAAAATAATCGCTACGCAGTATCGCTATGCAGTATCCCACCACCCACAGCCCCGGCAAGCATCGCTAGCACAGTCCGCCCAATATGCCTCGGCGCAAACGTGCCGAAGATGGGGCCGCGCAAGCCGGAAGTTGGCACTGGACTGAGGCGGAGAAACAAGTTGCGCTTGAGGCGTCCCTCTCCGCCTCGGAGCTGAGGCCCACGAAGAAGGAGGCTCCCGATGGCGGACTGAAGGGGGTGGAGGTGCCTCTTTGCGAGCGTGCCGCAGTTCTCTTCAAGCAGCTCGCGCTCGGGTGCATGAGGTACCTCTTCGCAGGGGGCAAGGTAACAGCCGAACAAAGCGTGGAGCTGCGGTGCCACCCTTCGCGCTCGGTGCGAATATGGGAGAGATGGCTGGACATCAAGGCGGAAGTTACGGGCGTGATCTTTGAGGTACCCGCCCGCCTTGCCCACCTCCCCGACTTGTCACAACCTGACACGAGTACTTTTGTATATGACTATGTCCCACCCGCTTTAGGTCACTAGCGAGTTCTTGGACGGTGAAGGTCATCCCCCCTCCGGAAAACAGTGGACGGACATAATAGAAAATATAAAGCGCGCCTACTGGCGCCGGGAGCTTAACAGGCTCCGCGCTCAGCATGCCGCCGCAAAAAAGAAGGCCCGGAAGCAGCGCGAGAAGGAGGCCGCCGAGGGTGCTACCGCCGACGTAAGCTGCGCCCAACAGCTGGCAGACCCGAACGCGAAAAAGATGACAAAGAAACAGCGAAAGGCAGATATCTCTGCTGGTGTTGTCGCGGACGACAGTTGCTCGGAGGAGGAGGTGGGGTTGGACATAAACGCCGTCGCTGTGCCGCCGATGAAGGAATCATAGGAGCAAGTGGAGTTCAAGATCTTCGGGCAGTACGGGCCTCCAGCTGGTGAATCTTGTCGTCCTGAGCTGGCCTTCGTGGCGTCGGCGAGAGGAAATGTGGACGCGGTGGAGCTCCCGTCTGACGGGGAGGGTGTGGCCGCGGACCGCCCAGCGAAGAGCCGGCTGGAGGCAAGAAAGAAGAAACTGCAGTTCGACAAGAAACACAAGGACCCTAGGACTCGAGAAGGTGAGATTGACTTGGTATCTCCTAATCTCACCCCTGCGTCAAAGGCGGTGAGGGGAGAGTCAAGGGGTATTAAGCGTAAGATGTTTTCCATGAATTATCAAAACTCTTTGACTCTAGCATTCACTATGGCAGCCCAAAACCATGCTCAACAACAAGCCATTGTTGCGGATGTTGAGGAGTATAGGTTGCACATGAAGGAACAGTTCCTAGCACACCGTGCCCGACAGCCAAGTGCACCCGCGCAGCGATCTGCAGACATTGGTGATCCTAGCACGTCTGGGCATGCAGAGAGTGCTATAAATGATAAAGCTAGTGAAGCAACAACTGCTGATAATGTCATTTCTAGCAATGACAATGAGAGCGAGGAGAAGGGGGGTCGCAATGGCGAGGTGGAGGACTAGGTACAAGCCAAAGCTAATGACGTATAATCATCAATTACATTTGTTGCGAATGCCGTGTTGCTGCTGCCACGTAGTATATCCACAAATATGCATTGTTTCGAGAGCTGTGTAGCCACACAAGCATATATTCGCACGGTCTAGCCATGCATGGTGCGCTACATGCAGTTTCCTGAAGGCTTCATAACCAGCTTCGACCCTTGGCTACACGGTCCAGATGAGCGAGCCTGTCGACGTGAAGTCGTCGTCTACATCACGACGAACTCGAGAACCATCATCCGACACAATGTTCCGGTAATGCTGGATAGTGCACACCAAACAGCGGGGTATTAGTAATTTAATGATCCAATGACATACGTGTGCGTGACTGTGTGCGCGTGTGTGTGTGTGTCTGTGTGCGACTGTGTGTGTGTCTGTTCGTGTGACTGTGTGTGTGTGTGTGTGTGTGTGACTGTGTGTGTGTATGTTCGTGTGACTGTGTGTGTGTGTGTGTGTGTGTGTTCGTGTGACTGCCTGTGTGTGACTGTGTGTGTCTGTGTGCGACTGTGTGTGTGTGTGTGTGTGTGTGTGTGTGTGTGTGTTTGTGTGCGTTCGTGTGACTGTCTGTGTGTGACTGTCTGTGCCTGTGTGTGACTGTGTGTGTGTCTGTTCGTGTGACTGTCTGTGACTGTCTGTGTATGTCTGTGTGAGCCTGTGTGTGTGACTGTGTGTGTATGCATGTGTGTGTGCGTGTGTGTCTGTGTGTGCCTGTGTGTGTGTGTGTGTGTGTGTGTGTGTGTGTGTGTGTGTGTGTGCGTGTGTGTGTGTGCGTGTGTGATTGTGTGTGTGATTGTGCGTGACCGTGTGAGAGCCGCACTGTCGCAGAATGGGGCGGGGCTTGACTGCATGGTGCATGCACCACGGGCTTCCTCCCTGGCTTGCCGTAATCTCTCAAGAATATCGCACAAGTCAGTTTTGTCATTAGCTATCCAATGGTCATCTTCGCATCCTAAATCTGAGATACCGTTCCAATCCATTAATAGATTATGCAAGATACAACATGTTTTAAAAAGTGAATTGATTGAGCTCTCCTTGTTCAATAGTATGGGTGTCTGTTGTAAGGAATACCGTATACGTATTAGTTGCAGATAGCTACTGTAAACTACTCTAGATATGATTATCGTTAGTACATGTCTAGATCGGACATACCGATAAACTGTTTGACTCGGTATAGAGCTGTCGCTAGGCTACAGCTCTCTCACTTCTGTTGTCCCGACACCACGCTTGTAGGCTGGTTGTCTCTGTGACTGTCATGTTTGTGTGACTGTGATTGTAACTACGTTTGCGTGAGTTATCTTCCACACTAACCGTGTTTGCATGGTTCAATAGGTTATGGGCCCCCGCCTCACGTCACTCACGCGCGACAACATGGTTCGGCGAGCTGCGATCGACAGCTCTCCCGCAGAAGGCAAGTTTCAATAGACACTTAGTACTTTCACCTTGTAGTCGGCGGTATCGCCAGTATTGAAATTGAAATTGAAATTGTTTACAACATGTACCGTATGCGCCGGTTTTTCACCGAAAGCCGGATGCGTCGGCTGCTGTCTCAGGGCCCTCCCAACTATGCCATACAGGGAACTTGCAAGTCAGGGCTAGACCGTTAACCACCTAGATATAACCTCTCCAATGGGGGTCGGGGGTTTTACTCCCCCCCGGGGAGGTGTGCAAGAAGAGGCGAGGGCTGCGTGCATTTAGGGTCGTGCGAAGGGGCAATGTGCGGAGGTATCGCCAGTATAAACTGCGATTTAAAACCCGCCACCACCCCTCTAAAGTCAGCTACTCGACGGCGATAGACAGCCACCCACACCGACGCACTCGTCGTGTGAGGACATGGTGCGCACATGTCCAAGCTGGAGAAAGGGGGGGCGCACTATCGGGTGAATACGCATCCATAGGTTGCACGACAGCCCTAGCTTACCTTTTTATTTTGATACTATCTTAGCGACTCAGCCGCCAGCGCAGCGCTCCACCTGTCCTAGCCTTGGCCTCGACTTGTGCCCCAAAGTGGGTGGAGGATACAAAAAAGGTGCTTTGAGACACCCCGGGGCGTTAGGCCGAGGGGTCGGCGGGCATTAGGCCGTCTCTCTGAAACCAATGTTAGGCACGAGTCCGGCTAGCGGTTTTCACCGCTGCCTGTTTTTTATTATGCTCTTTCTTTTTCGCCCTCTGTCGAAATGGCGCCGAAAACTCGTTATGCCGACTCTCCGCATGTTTCGCCTCCTGATTCCCCTGGCCCAGGCTCTCAGCAGAGCACTCTCGATCCCACCCCGGATACTCTCGCGCTCGTTCTTGCGCAAATGGCGCTCATTAACGCTCGCCTCGACTCGCAGTCGGCCGACGTTGCTGCTATTGCTGCTGCGGTTGCTAATCCGGACACCCCTGTCGCTCAGCGCCGCCACGATGCGCAGCTCGAACCCTTCCGGGACGGCCACGACGTGCACACCCTCCCCCCGCTTGAGCATCCCCAGCCTGGCTACGCCCCACCGGACGCACAAACGGCCTTCGCTGCTGCTACCGCTGCAGCTCCTGTTGGCGACCCTACCGTCGCACAGCGCCGTCCCGATGCGCACCGCGAGCCCTCGCGTCACGAGCTCCAGGTTGAACACCTCCCACCACCCCCCCATCCCCCCCCCGCTGGATATGCCCTTCACAACCCCGGACCTCTCATCCCGGAGGCGCGCTCTCACCTCGTCCCCCCTTCCCGTGGACACCCGCACCCGTACGGCCCGCCGCATACCATGGCCGGCCGCTCTACCTTTCCCGGTGGTCCACCTCCTCCCTTCCATGGACGGCATTCTCCACCAGCCCAGCGTGGCGACCACACCACCCGTGGCTGTCGTCGCCCCACCATTGACCCGGTAGTCATCGGGCGAGCGGCACACGAAGCCCCCGGCTTCGACAAGGACGCCCTCAACCGGTCTATGAAGATGTCGGTCCTCGTCATGGGCCCGACTACGGACTTCAATGAATGGAAGCGGACCTTCCTTAATTTCCTCTCCATCAAGGCCGCATATCTCATTCCGCAGCTGGCCATCCGCGACTCCGGCGTGTGGCTCGACGAACCAGCGCAACACTACGCCTACACGCTGCTCCTCCATGCAACCCGCGCGAATTAGCGCGGTGACCAGGCGATGAAATGCGTTTCTCCGGCCCGCCTTGACTGCGCCGCTGCCGCGTGGGACATCCTGTGTGAACGCCTCGACTGTCGGTATTTTGCCCGCTCCCTGTCCCTCCTAGAGAACCTGATGGTCAGACAGCGCCCTAGTCAGTCACTCAGTGACTATGTCCACTCCGTGCGCCAGACCTTTGACGACTACAACGAGACGTGCCAAATGGTTGTTGGCTCCGCTGCCATCCACCCCCACAACCTCGGTCTCCTCATGTTGCGCGGTATTTCCAGCAGCGGCCCACACGGTCAAGCGAAACAGTGCGTCATCAACGCATTTGACACAGACTACCTACTGTCGGCTGATGAAGTGATGGCCATCATCCTCCACCTCGCGCACAACATGGACGACGACCCTGCCCCGGACACACCCGCTCCGGTCGCATCACCCCCTCCCATCTCCGCGTTCGTCGCTGCAGGCCGCGGCTCGCACAACGGTCGAGGCCACCCACACCGTCATCCTCGCGGTAGTCGACCCAACAAGTGTGGCGTTTGTGGCAGTCTAAACCACCTCATGTCCGCTTGCACTGCCCCGGATGACGCTATCCTTAAGTGGAACCTCGCCAAGCGTAAGCTGACCGTCCAGAAGTACGGCGCCGCCGGTGGCACCACCTCAGCTCACGCTGCTCTGCTGAGCGACGTCCCTGCCGACGACGCCCCCGCCGATGACACCGACAGCTTACCCACCCTCGAGGACTGCGCTGATGACTACGATGACGACGAGGTGAGTGTCCCTTTCAGCGCTGTGGCATTCTCCTCTTCCCTCGCCCCAGGTCGTAACCTATCACAGTTCTGGGTCGTTGATTCCTCCTGCTCGATTAACCTTACCGCGTTCCGAGATGACTTCGTAAAGTTCACACCCCCCTCCGCTCCCTCTCGCGTGGGCGGTGTCGGCGTTGACGTTAAGGGCAGTGGCTCAGTGCGGATTTCTGTCAGACTTGCCTATGGCCATCTCATTCACCGCACTGTGTATGCACTCTACACCCCCGACCTATCATCTCGCTCCGCTCAACGTATCTGCAGACTTCTTAGTGTCAGCTGGATGCAGACTCACAGCGGATGTGAATTCATCTTCCCCTCCAACTCTAACACTGGTCTGCTTTTGATACCCACATGCATGGGTGTGCTAGAACCGTCCGGAAACGGTCTCTACCTCCTTCCCCACCAGCCGGAGCTCCCTTCAAGCCCATCCGCAACGGCGGCACCTGACCCCTCACATCGAGTTGCCCTTACTGCCCAGTGTAACCCCGTACTGTGGCACCGTCGGTTTGGCCACCTAAACATGCAAAGCCTTCAGGCCTAGCATACTCACGGTGTCCCGACTAGCTTTGTGTTAGCTAGCATTGTAAACAAAGTTTCTTGCGACTCTTGCTTACTCCACAAAGCCACAGCTGCACCGCGCAACACAGGCGCTTGCGCGAAGCCATCCCGCCCCCTCCTCAACCTGTCCGCTGATCTATGGGGACCAGTTAATTACCTTCCCCACATGGCCTCCGCTGCTGCTTGCTCGTCATCGACCACCACACCAACTACATGTGGGTGGTAGGGGGCTAAGAGGGCCGACAGCTCGATCCGCGGGATCAGCAGCTGTCGGGAACGCCATGTACAGAGGGCTTTTGAAAAAATAATTTCTGTGCAATACCGGCGCCAAGATCTCCCGCTCGGCCCGTCCGATATGTTTTTTCGCGTACAGATACTCCTGAATACAACCTTACTTTGAGGGGTGGGGCATGTACTACGGCAGCGTTTGATGGCGAGGAGGGTACGGCCGGATCAGCGGTGGGAGGCGGGTGTTGGAGCGGGTGGTGGCTAGCCGGGAAGCCGCGACAGGAAAGGGCGCTCGCTAGCCGTCGACCAACCATGTGCCAGTCGAATCTTGCCGAGGGGTGAGGCAAGACATGGCACAGGCCGGTGGCTAGTCGCAGACGGAGGAGCGGCTATATGAGGCGACGGCGATCTTCATGATCAGCCGCCGCCGGAAAGCCATGTACGGAGGGCTTTTTTCGGATACTAAAAACAATGTCCGTACCCGGCGTCGAGCTAGTTGGGGAGCAGCACCAGGGTAGGGCGCTCACTAGTTAGCCGCTACGTCGTCCATCGTCATCTCCCGGGGGGGGGAGTTAGCTGGGGCGGCAAGGAGGACGGTCGAGACGGGAGGAGCGACACGATTTGAAAACTCGTGAAAAACCCGGCACGGAGGGTTTTGTTTAATTCCGGGCGCCAGCGGCCCGCCGGATCCGGCTACGGTGACCTACCCCCCCCTCTTCGACACCCACTACCCCGACAGACCTTAATAATCCTAGGATTCCTTGAGCGTGGGCCCGGGTGAGCGCGGAGGCCCCCGCTCAAGAACACGTTGCTCGGTGGACGCGCGACCAGAGGGGGGAGGGTACGGCCACATGCCGGAAAACCGACAGGTACCCGGGTACCAGACAGAGAAAAAACCGGGGAAATGAGCGGGGAAAATTCAGGCGCGGAGGCAAGAGCGCTAGTTTTCTTTATGTCTGTGTGTCTCGGTCCCCCCCACCTGTCCTCGAGGTGACGGGGGACCTCGACAATGAGGACCGCCGCGTCGGTGGACGCGGCAAGACCTTGGGGCGGGGTTTACGAGATGGAGCGGCGGGATCGACGAGCGACCGCGCGAGGAGGGTTTTTTTGCCAGCCTTTCCCCTCCTACATTCGGCAAGACCGAAGTCACGCGGGAGCTAGATTAGGCTGTCCCGTCGTCCCTCCCGAACGCCGACCGGCCTAGGCCGGTCGACACCCCGGTTCGGTGGGAGCGGGCCGTGCATCGTGAAGGTCGAGCAGCAGTTTAGTTTTGCATTTCTCGACAAGTGGATTTCTTTTTAGATCTGTTTTTCTTGATTACAAGATTATTACGCTGTTACTGCTTAGGCGGGGGGACTGTGGCAATTACTGCGGTTGCTTACAGTTTTTTTAACTCCCGAGGAACGTCGACACACAGTGAAGCTTGGTGTGTCGATAGGTGTACCTAGTCGAAGACCCGGGCCCAACTTGCTAATAAGTCTTGTATGGCGAAGTAGAGTGGCCCGAGAGACAACAGTCGGTCCAGTTTGCCGGCACATGTTGTAAACAGTTTCCAATTTCCATTTTTTCATTACATGTGGGTGCGGTTCCTTAAGTCTAAAGACGACGCATGTTCGGAGTTGGAAACCATCCTCTTGGACATCAAACACTTGCATGCCCGCCATCACTCCCAGTCGGGCGCGTTCGCACCGGTCCTCAAGTTTGACTCCGACTCTGTGTTTGAAGGTGCTGTCACTCGCCGGATGTGCGCACACCTTGGCGTCGGGGTCCAGTTCTCTGCCCCATACGCTCCCATCTCTGCCCACCACATGCTCGGCAAAGCCGAACGTCCTTGGCGCACTATCCGGGACAATGCATCAGCGATGCTCCACAACATGGCCGTTCCCAACTCCATGTGGTCGTGCGCTGTCAGCACTATTGTGTACCTTCGCAACCGCACGTACAGTCGCTCAGTCAGACCCAATGGTGGCGTCCCCCTCACACTCCTTACGTCGTCGGTGCCCGACGCCGCCAAGTTCCGCGTCTTCGGCTGCGCCGTTTTCGCCAAGGTCCCCGACAAACAACGTCGGAAACTCAGTGAAAAAGCATTTCGCGGCGTCCTGGTGGGCTATCCCCCTGACGCACCCGGCTACCGTGTCTACAACCCGGAAACGCGTCGCATCACCACTTCCGTTCATGTTGTCTTTCAAGAAGACACCCCAGGCTTCGACACACAACCCTCCGTCGACTCGGTCATCACCGACTCTTCGGCAGACCTACCCGCAACCTCACCCCTATCCCACCCCATTGACCTCACATTACCAGCACCCCTACCCCCCCCCCCCCCCCCCCCCCCCCCCCCCCCCCCCCCCCCCCCCCCCCCCCCGCAGCCCCTCGCCATACTCGACTCCGCTCACACCCCATTCGATACGGCAGTATGGTTGCCCACTTGTCCGACTACCCCACGACCCTCGTGACGGCGTGTTGTGATCCTGAACAAGGCAAAGCTCAAGAGGACATATTTGAGCACCCTCACGCCCCCGACCTTATCACGGGTCCCCCACACACACCTGCCGGCACGTCCCCTACTGCCGTCGCCCTCCTCTCCGCCCAGGAGTGTTTGGAACCAAAATCCTACCCGGCTGCACTGGACAGCGCCCAAGCCCCCCAGTGGCAAGCATCTATGCAGCATGATTATTCCTCCCTCATCACCAACGGCACGTGGGAACTTGTGGACCTCCCCCCAGTCCGCATGGTCGTTAACAACATGTGGATCTTCAAAGTCAAGTCGGATACAGCCGGCTTCTTCAAAGCGCGGTTCGTCGCCAAGGGGTGCAGCCAACGCGCTGGATTGGACTACACAGAGACCTTCTGCCCAGTGATCCGCATGGCCATCCTGCGTCTCTTCCTAACCATCGCAGCCGCCCGCGACCTTAAACTCTGCCAGCTTGACATCGACACAGCGTTTCTCTACGCTCCCATCCGGGAGGATGTGTACATCCGCCAGCCCCTAGGCTTCAACGATGGCACGTCCAAAGTTGGTCACCACAAGCGCTGCCTCTACGGCCTTAAACAGTCCCCCCGCGAGTTCAACATGCTACTCCGTGCATGGCTCGTCGACCATGGATGGCAACAATGCGTCTCCGACCCGTGCATATACATCTACCGCACCGGCCACGTTTTCGCCATGATCGCCATGTACGTCGATGACATTCCCGCGGCCTGCAATGATGCCACTTGGCTCGCATCGTTCAAAGCTTAACTCGGAGCACGGTTCAAGATCAAGGACCTATGCGACCTCTCCCAACTCCTCGGCATACACATTACCCGCGATCGCTCCACGCGCACAATCTCGCTAGACCAATCCAAGTACCCGCGCGACATACTCGCCAAGTACGGCATGTCCGACTCTAAGCCGTCGTCACTTCCGATGGACCCGGTCTTTCTCACCGGCCTCGCGCACATGAACTCGCCCTCTCTCACCGGGGTGGCCAAGGACGTCTACCCCAGCCTCTTGGGCAGCCTCCAGTACGCAGCCGTCTGCACGCGCCCCGATGTCTCCACGGCATTGAGCATCCTCGGCTCCGCCCAAGCCTCACCCACGGAGGGACACTTGCAGGCTCTGAAAAAGGTCCTCCGCTACCTTCATGGCACCATCGACATGCGCCTGACGTTGGGGGTGGGGGGGGGTGGGGGGCATGACCACAGCCTCCAACTCACAGGCTTTGCCGACGCTGAATGGGCCAACGACAGCAGCACCAGGAAGTCTGGCTCCGGCTATCTCTTCACCCTCGGACGCGGGCCAATCAGTTACAAGTCCAAACAACATACTTGTGTGGCTCAATCCACGTGTGAAGCCGAGTACTACTCTGCGGCCGACGCCACCAAGGAGGGTCTCCACCTCCGACAACTCATGGGGGAAATCTTCAACTCCCCAATCACCGAAACCACCACCATATGGGAGGACAACCAAAGCGCCATTGCATACTCCCAGGATGCCTTGGTCAGCGAGAAGACTAGGCACATCGGTCTGAAGTGGCACTTCCTCAAAGACCACGTGGAGGAGGGAACCATCAAGTTGAGGTACCTCCCCACTGACTAGATGGTGGCTGACATGCTCACCAAACCCCTCCCAGGACCTGCATTGGCAAGACACCGAAGTGCGATCCTTGGAGGATAAGACCCAATGCAACGCTTCATCCCGTAGCTACCTTCAAGGGGAGTGTTGTAAGTAATACCGTATACGTAGTAGTTGCAGATAGCTACTGTAAGCTACTCTAGATATGATTAGTACATGTCTAGATCGGACATACCGATAAACTGTTTGACTCGGTACAAAGCTGTCGCTAGGCTACAACTCTCTCACTTATGTTGTCCCGACACCACGCCTGTAGGCTGGTTGTCTCTGTGACTGTCATGTTTGCGTGACTGTGACTGTAACTACGTTTGCGTGAGTTATCTTCCACACTAACCGTGTTTGCATGGTTAAATAGTGTCCTCAAAATCCGGAATCGTTTTTTCAAGATTCCGAACAAATCTTCCACATCCATCCGGCATGACCCCATCCTGTATATGTATGTCGGTGCTTACATTAAAACCAACACCACTAGAGTATATATGCACAAGATGGGGTACATACAACGTGTAGCCTCACCATTCACTCCACCGGATGGCCTCATCGGATCCGCTGTGCTTGTACCCATCAATGGTTGCCCGCCACCTGTGGTAGCCACCGTCACAAAGAAGCCATGCACCTATACATGCAGAGGCATTACATGAAAACGGTTGCAGTCAGGCAAGATAACAAACATAGCAAGCAAGCATACCACAATTTATATGGGACAGTGGTTGCACCTGCCATCGTGTATGAAGCTCCCATATCGCCGTACATTGGGTACATGAAGTTCAGGTACATGCTGTGAAATCTCACCGCCCGGACGGCACGGTCCGTCCTAGCAATGTTTTTTGTCGTTTTTGGCACCCGGAAAAGGGCCGTGCATAGACATAAAACGGCGGGCATGATCGCACGTGACGTTGTAGACCACAGTCGGAAAGTTCTCCTTCCCTTTGTAAGCCGGCACACTCGGTGCAGGGCAGTTGTCCCACGCGGAGTGCACACCGTCCATGCCACCCACGCAGCCAGGCAGCCCAAGCAAGGAGTACACAGTCTCCACACTTTCCAGCTCCGCTGTGTCGTTGGGCATGTGCACGTTGTCCTCGAAATATTTCTCCACCATCCACGCAGTAAACTTGTGAAAAAACTTTGCAAGCATAGGCTGGGAGATGCCACTCTCAAGCCTCATGCCATCCATAGGGCAGCCCAACGTCATTACCCTCAGCGACGCCAAGATCTTAAGCGTTAGAGGTGAGGGGGGAGCACCCCTTGCCCTCTTCTTTTTGAGCCCCGGCCTATCGTCGCGGAATCTGCCCGAGGCGTAGGCGGATTCCACTATATCCTAATATAATCCGAAAGGGATTCGGAAACTCCGCCGGAAGTCCTTGTACATGGTGTTGTTGACGTCGTTCGCCCACTTGTCACCTGTGCACATGTACTCGGTCTCGTACATGCACGGCGTCTCCTCAGTTCGCAAGCGCCATGCCTTGATGTCTTTCATCCACGCCCTCCTCGGCTTGCCCTTCGCCTTTCCGGGGCGGCATCCTCCACGGCCGCCCTGAGGTAACGCTCCAACATTACCTACTTCCGCACGCTGCTGCGAACGACGCCTTCTCATGTACTAGTACGCTGTTGTAGCGGCCGCGAGCGCAGCTGCCCGCACACAGCTCCCGGCGGAGGGGTCCGTATTCATCACCACATCCGGTGCGGGCGGAATGGCATTCACGAGTGCCGCCAAGCCGACAAGCAGGGCCACGGCCCCTACAAGCGTGATGCGCCTTACATTCAGCATCGTGGAACCGGCGCGGGCGCAAGTAGGTGTGTGTGTGTGTGTGTGTGTGTGTGTGTGTGTGTGTGTGTGTGTGTGTGTGTGTGTGTGTGTGTGTGTGTGTGTGTGTGTGTGTGTGTGTGTGTGTGTGTGTGTGTGTGTGTGTGTGAGAGAGAGAGAGTGTGTGCGGGCGCGATGGCTGCGCAGGTAGAAAAGGTTATATAAGCCCGATACAAAGCCCGTATGTACTGCGGTCCGAGCCGTGTACCGGCCTAATTGGAATACCAGAAAGCGCGAGGAACACGGCTCGTGTTTTTTTTGTCCCGCGATATTCCAATTAGAAAAAAGTACACGGCTCGTAGGAACACGGCTCGGTCGGTACACGGCTCGCGGGACAAAAAAACACGAGCCGCATTCCTCGCGCTTTCTAGTTTTCCAATTAGGCCGGTACACGGCTCGGACCGCAGTACATACGGGCTTTTTATCGGGCTTATTATCCTACGGCCTTTTCGGCGCAGTCATCGCGCCCGCACACACTCTCTCACCAACACTTACCCGCACCCGCGCCCGTTCCACGATGCTGGATCCGAAGCGCATCACGCTTGTATGGGCCGTGGCCTTGCTTTTCGGCTTGGCGGCACTCGTGAGTGCCGTTCCGCCCGCGCCATATGTGGTGAAGGGTACAGACTACCCCTCCGCCGGGAGCGCAACCTCATTGTAATGGTGCATGTAAACAAACACGCACGGCCACACACACACACACACGCGCGCATACATACGCACCCGGTCACACACGCGATCACACACACACGCGCGCACAAGGTCACAGCACATACGCGCACGTACTCTGTCGCACACATAGTACAGTCACACGGTCATACCCACATAGCTATATAAGTGGATACATGATGCGTCTTCCCGGCGTATAACCGCGTAACCCGTCGGACCAGAAATAGACTGCCGTCTATCTGTGCTTAACAACTTACATGTAACCATTCTTTCTGCGCGAACTGTGCATTCGAAACAGTCGTTTGCCCGTGCACGAGCGCGCATACGTATTGCCAGATCATCAGGCAACCGTTGTTGCGAGAGCCCGATTGCGTGGGTGTGTGTGTGTGGGGGGGGGGGGTATGTGCCCCCCCCCCCTCTCTCTCTCTCTCTCTCTCTCTCTCTCTCAAGTAAAAGCTGTGTGTCTGTGCGCACACGCGCGCGCGCGCGCGCGTGTGTGTGTGTGTGTGTGTGTGAGTGTGTGTGTGGCTCTCTCTCTTTCTCTCAAGGTGTGTGTGTGTGTGTATGTAACTCTCTCTCTTTCTTTCTCTCGCTGTGTGTGTATTTGTGTGTGTGTATGTGTGTGTGTGTGTGTGGGGGTGGGTGGGTGGGTTTGTGTGCACGCGCGCGTGTGCATGTGTGCACCAACAACAGCAACAGCAATAATAGATGTTGAAGTAGAAGCATAAAATAGTAAATAAAAACGATAGCTACACACGTAAAAGAAGTGTATCGGTGCGCACACGGGCGCGCGCGCGCGTGTGTGTTTGTGTGTGTTTGTGTGTGTGTATGTGTGTGTGTATGTGTGTGTGTGTGTGTGTATGTGTGTGTATATGTGCGTGTGTGTGTGTGTGTGTGTCAATGTGCTTGTGTTTGTGTCAGTGTGCTTGTGTTTGTGTGTGCATGGAACTCTCTCTCTTTCTCTCTCTCTCTCTCTCTCTGTGTGTATTTGTGCATGTGTGCCTGTGTGCATTTAAAACAGCAACAACAAAAGCAGCAGCTTTAAGAGCTGTTGAAGTAGAAGCATAAACTACACTCCTCCACAAAAGTCCGGACATGCATTCTGCTAAGCATAAGCTAGTCAAGAACACGCTCCCCTCTCACCACGTCAAGCAAGACGATACCCGAGTACCACCCAATTGTAGGAGAGCCGAGAAGCAAACAGTAAGCCGCCATCCGGGGTGGTTAGACCTCAGCTTAAAGCGGGTGTTGTCGGTGGAGTTTGTCGAATTAAGCCCATAAACTCCCGGGAAATTGTCTGAACTGCACACGTCATTCTGAGCGCCACGCTTGGGCATTGCTCAAGAGCTCATACCAAGGTGCATGCTTCTCTGTGTTCCACATAACCGTATTTTTGGGAGCTTTTTGGAGGGGGTTTGGAGGCGTGGGTGCCGTGTTCAATGCGCGAGGTTTGGTTTGAGGGTGTGTGAATAGAGCACGGAAGTTCACGCCGCTGGCACGGGTGATTTTTTGGAAAGCAAGCGAGCAAAAACGCACATGACGCAGGTTTGGATATACACTGCACGTTGTAAACATGCGAGGGCGATTGGCTTAGGGGAGGGGCGAGGTCCAACTTGGTCGTTAAGGACGCATCACGTTGACGGTGGTGTTTGGGATGCTTGGGTATGTGCTAATGTGCGTGTGCCAACCACACCCGCCCCACGCGTGGCACGCGTCGGGAATTGGGCTCGGAGGTCAATAGGAATGAAGAATTGGTAAACATATATCGACAAACCCCGCATAATTCGTCTCAGGAGGCGCCCGCCGGCGGCGCAACGGCGGCGGCCCCGGAGAGGGGTGCGCTCGCATGCCCGTCGGCACCTACCTCTACCTCCACGCGGTGGGCGCTGGTAACCCTGTAGCCGTGCCATGCCTGGCACGGTAAGGGGCTAAACGAGGTACCGACAGCCGCGATCCGCGGGATCAGCAGCTGTAGGGAAGCCATGTACGGAGGGTTTTGGAAAAACATAATATCCGTACACCGGCACATGGATCTCCCGCTCGGCCAGTCCGATATGTCTTTTCCGCGACTACATACTCGCACATACTCTCCCGACGATGGGGCGGGGGCGGCGTTTGCGAAATATTTTGCGGCGAAGAAGGGTACGGACGGATCAGCGGAGGGACAAGGGTGTTAGAGCTGGCGGCGGACAGCTGCGAAGCAGCGCTAGGGCACGGCGCTCGCTAGCAGTCGCCAGCCCTGCGAGAGCCTTAGGTCTCCCCTGGGGCCGAGGCCTGATGCTACGCAGGACGGAGGTGGGTCGCAGCCGGAGGAGCGGCACGGTCTGGCGGCGGCGGTCATTAGGATCGCCCGCCGCCGGAAAAGCCCGGTACGGGGGGTTTTTGGAAAAATTCCGGTACCCACCATCTTTTGAGGACCGGCGACTCGATCCATGTGTTCATCCAACCCCTTCCCTAGTCGGTACCCGGTTATCGATAGGCTGCCGCAGGCAGCGTGCCTAGGGTTATCGTAACGGCACACTGCTCGTAAAGGCGGCCCCCTAACAACGTAACCACCGATGGAGGGTACGGACGGCCACCGCGCGATCAGATAGGTGTTGGAAACAGACGGGAAAAGGACAGGGGACATGATAAAATCTGGCTCGGGGGCAGGAGAGCCAGCCGGACACCGTCTGTAGCCTAGTTATTTTCTCTTCTCAGCCCCCGGAGGAGGAGAAAAGACTCGGCTAGGTGGCGAGCTGCGTCGGGAGGAGCGGCTAATACCTCGGGCGGGGTTGAGCAAGGATCGAGGCGAGACCGACGACGACCTATGCGAAGGGGGTTTTTCACCTGCCTTTCCCCCCTAGCTCCGGCACGACCGGAGTCGCACATGAGCCGAGGTCAGGCAGGTTCGCCTCGACCAGCTCAAGCTGAACAGCCTTGCTGATCAGCGACCCCGCAGCGGCTGGAGGAGGCCGCGTATCGTGGAGACTAGGGACATTTTATATTTCATACCTGTATGCAGACAGTACTTGTTTACGGATATGTCATAGACGGTATCGTTACTGCCATTGGAGAGGTTGGGATTAGTGGTTCACGGTCTAGCCCCACGCTTCTAAGTCCGGCTAGGCGTAGCATAAGGGGGGCCCAGAGACAACAGCCGGTTTTTACTGGTATTGTTGTGTTTAATTTCAAATTTCAAATTTCGTCTCAGGAGGTGAGCCGACTTCGATGGGTGTTGCTTGGCACTGCGGCTCAGCTGTGCCGGAATAATTCGTAAATTAAAATAATTCATGACAAGGCGATGTCTGGGAGTTTAAACTCCGGAGTAGATGCGTTCGACGCGCATTGAAACGACGCGTCCAACGCTATCTGTTGTAAAAAGTGTTGACCATACATGAGTAAGTTATGATCGCTTGAACATTGTGGCCGAAAGCGGCTTGCCCTTGGGTTGTGCGCATATCGGTGGTAAGTCTACATACGCGATTTCTTGCGTTTCCCCCACAGCGGCCTGTCCAACACCTCCTCCCTCCGTCGCCTATGCATTACATTTGCGCGACCGTCGCATCGGCGTTCATATTGCGGCGTTGTGCGCCCGTTACTCTTTTCGTCTACCAAGCACGGCGACTATTTGAAAGAGCGTGCCGCACGGGTGCGGGCGCGATAACCCCAAGTACACATGCCCGGCAGTGTTCGAACTCGCCCCTCGCAATTGTCGTATCGGTGCATTCCATTTTGCGCGCAAAAACCTTGCCTGGGATTTCAGGATATTTGTCAATGAAATCGACGCATGATTACATTTTCTACTTGCGAAGGTGCGAAATCTTGTCCGGAATTTTGTGGAGGAGTGTAGTAAATAGAAACGATAGCTGCACAAGTAATAGAAGTGTGTGTGTATGTGTGTGTGTGTGTGTGTGTGTGTGTGTGTGTGTGTGTGTGTGTGTGTGTGTGTGTGTGTGTGTAGGTGTGTGTGTGTGTGTGTGTATGTGTGTGTGTGTGTGTGCATCTCTGCGTGTGTGTGTCTGTGTCTGTGTGCATGTAACTCTCTATCTTTATCTCTCTCGCTGTGTGTGTATGTGTGTCTATGTGTGCATCAACAACAGCAACAATAGCAGCACCATTAACAGCTGTTGAAGTCGAAGCATAAACTAGTAAATACAAACGATAGCTGCACAAGTAAAAGAAGTGTGTCTGTGCGCACACGCGCGCGCGCGCGTGTGTGTGTGTGTGTGTATGTGTGTGGCTCTCTCTCTTTCTCTCAAGGTGTGTGTGTGTGTGTGTATGTAACTCTCTCTCTTTCTTTCTCTCGCTGTGTGTGTGTGTGTGTGTGTGTGAGTGTGCATGTGTGCATCAACAACAACAACAATAGCAACAACAATAGTATATGTTGAAGTAGAAGCATAAAATAGTAAATAAAAACGATAGCTGCACAAGTAAAATAAGTGTGTCGGTGCACACGCGCGTGTGCGTGTGTGTGTGTGTGTGTGTGTGTGTGTGTGTGTGTGTGTGTGTGTGTGTGTGTGTGTGTGTGCGTGTGTGTGTGTGTTGCATCAGCTTCACAAACATAAGCATAACGACACGAAATAGCAGTTACAGCTAAAGGTTGGTGATCTTGTTGTTTTATTGTGGTGGCGTACACTCAAGCTCACCCCCTCGCAACTGCCGTTATTGTTGTACACTCCTCCACAAAAGTCCGGACATGCATTATGTTAAGCATAAGCTAGTCAAGAACACGCTCCCCTCTCACCACGTCAAGCACGACGATACCGGAGTACCACCCAATTGTAGGAGAGCCGAGAAGCAAGCAGTAAGCCGCCATCCGGGGTGGTTAGACCTCAGCTCAAAGCGGGTGTTGTCGGTGGGGTTTGTCGAATTAAGCCCATAAACTCCCGGGAAATTGTCTGAACTGCACACGTCATTCTGAGCGCCACGCTTGGGCATTGCTCAAGCGCTCATACCAAGCTGCATACTTCTCTGTGTTCCACATAACCGTATTTTTGGGAGCTTTTTGGAGGGGGTTTGGAGGCGTGGGTGCCGTGTTCAATGCGCGAGGTTTGGTTTGCGGGTGTGTGAATAGAGCACGGATGTTCACGCCGCTGGCACGGGTGATTTTTTGGAAAGCATGCGAGCAAAAACGCACATGACGCAGGTTTGGATAAACACTGCACGCTGTAAACATGCGAGGGCGATTGGCTTAGGGGAGGGGCGAGGTCCAACTTGGCCGTTAGGGACGCATCACGTTGACGGTGGTGTTTGGAATGCTTGAGTATGTGCTTGTGCCAACCACACCCGCCCCACGCGTGGCACGCGTCGGGAATTGGGCTCGGAGGTCAATAGGAATGAAGAATTGGTAAACATATATCGACAAACCCCGCACAAATCGTCTCAGGAGGTGAGCCGACTTCGATGGGTGTTGCTTGGCACTGCGGCTCAGCGGTGCCGGAATAGTTTGTAAATTAAAAAAATTATTAACAACTCGATTTGTGGGAGTTTGAACTCTGGAGTAGATGCGTTCGACGCGCATTGAAAAGACGCGTCCAACGGTACATTTTACAAAAAGTTTCTACCATATATCAGGAAGTTATGATCGCTTGAACATTGTGGCCGAAAGCGGCTTGCCCTTGGGTTGTGCGCATATCGGTGGTAAGTCTACATGCGCGATTTCTTGCGTTTCCCCCACAGCGGCCTGCTTAACACCTCCTCCCTCCGTCGCCTATGCATGATATTTGCGCGACCGTCGCATCAGCGTTCATATTGCGGCGTTGTGCGCCCGTTACTCTTTTCGTCTACCAAGCACGGCGACTGTTTGAAAGAGCGTGCCGCACGGGTGCGGGCGCGATAATCCCAAGTACACATGCCCGGCAGTGTTCGAACTCGCCCCTCGCAGTTGTCGGTGCATTCCATTTTGCGCGCAAAAGCATTGCCTGGGATTTCAGGATATTTGTCAATAAATCGACGCATGATTGCATTTTCTACTTGCGCATGTGCGAAATCTTGTCCGGACTTTTGTGGAGGAGTGTATTAGACGCTTGCGAAAATCGCCTACGCGCCCACTTGCCGGAACTCCCTCCAACTAGAGCCTTCTCCGTCCTGCAGCATGGTGTTTTTTCAATCCCGCGCTCGTCGAAGGTAGTATGCGTTCTTGCGGGCCGGATTGGTACCGGGAACTTGCCCGGCCAATTGCATCCCATGCGCTCCCCGCTACCGTCACGCCCTCCCGACCAACTGTCGACCACTTGCTCCCGACCAAAATGGAGGGGGGGTGCCCTTCACCGTCCAAGAGCTCGTCAACAACCTAAAGCGGGTGGGATAGACTCATACACAAAAGTTCGCGTGTCGGGATGTGACAAGTCGGGTTGGTTGGCAAGGCGGGAGGGTACCTCAATGATCACGACACATCTCCCATATTCGCACCGAGCGCGAAGGGTGGCACCGCTGCTCCACGCTTTATTCGGCTATTACCTCCCCCCTTGCGAAGAGGTGCGTCAAGCGGCCGAGCGCGAGCTGCTTAAGGAGAACTGCGGCACGCTCGCAAAGAGGCACCTCAACCCCCTCCAATCCGCCGTCGGGCGCCTCCTTCTTCGTGGGCCCAAGCTCCGAGGCGGAGAGGGACACCTCAAGCGCAACTTGTTTCTCCGCCTCTGTCAAGTGCCAGCTTCCGGCTAGCGCGGCCCCATCTTCGGAACGTTTGGGCTGAGGTATAATGGGCGGACTGTGCTAGCGATGCTAGACGGGGCTGCGGGTGGTGGGATACTGCGTAGCGATACTGCGTAGCGATTATTGCCGGCTATAGGGGGAAGAGCCCCACGGGACGGGATGGACTGTATAATGTACTAGTATCCGAGCCGTGTACCTCCTCCCGGTACACGGCTCTGCCGAAAAGGAACACGGCTTGGGCTTCAAGCCGTGTTCCTTTTTGCCCAAGCCGTGTTCCTTTTGGGCAGGCTCGCGAGCCGTGTGCCGTAATTGGAATACCGGTATATAAAAGCGATACTGTCGGTACAGGGCTCGCGAGCCGTGTGCCGCATGTCTAATTGGAATAAAGGCTTACTAGCACACATTATTGGACTCTCTCCGACGTGTGCGTACGTTTATTGGACCTGAAACGTCGCGACTCCTTGGCACGGTGGTGTGAATATGCGATGTAATGTGCTGGAGCGACATAAATGCACCCGCACGAGATAAACGATAATATATTAAGCTTCATTTTATTACAGAAATCCATCGCCGATTCGTCGAGAGCCAATAATGATTTACTGCTGTACTGTATACCGTAGAGTCTGCCAGTAACGAGAGTCGCGACGTCACCGCCCGCGCCGTTTGATATTGAGCCTCGGCCACCCGCTCGCGCACGACCACGGATCACTCGCGCCCCCCCTCACTCCTCAGCACTACTCCTGCCTTCGCATTCTCTGCGCGATTTCGAGCAAAGTAGTCTAACGTTTACCGTCGTTTAGCATTGCAGGACAGCACGCAATGGGGCGGCGAGAGCTCGCACCCTGGGCTGTACTTACGCTGTTCACGCTCACGCTAGCCGGGAGCTGCGTCATAGCCGGGCGGTCGTTACGGCAGGTCGACGTAGACGAGGAACTGGCGGGGGAGAAGGAATATGACTACCTAGAGCTGCCTAAAAAGTACGGCGCAGATGCGAGGGTGAACATATCAGATGGCTCTATAGACAATAAGGTGTACCAGGTGTTTCAGTTCTACGCGGCTCTGCCGCCAGCACCCCCGCCGCCGCCCTACCCCGGCTACGCCCCGCGCCCGCCCCTGGATCCCCGAGATCACAATCCCACCTGCGGCGACCCTGGCGCCAAGAATTTCGCATACAGTCTAACTGATAAACAGATCGACTCTCGAGCCGATGATGGTGGGAAGTTTGCGGTATATGTCGCTCCTACGCACGAGGTGCAGGCGGTGCTACTGGTGTGGCTGGGCAGGGGCGTGAAGGACGGCTACGCAAGTGTTCGGGGACCTGGCCTGTTAGCAGACGTGAAGGTGGACAGGGCTAATTTCATGCACACCGTGTGCGGCGACTGGTCGTACTCCTCCTCCGGCTTCTATACCTACGAGTTCCGCGAACTCGATGATGTCAGGGTAATGTGCCTCAACCCCTCCCATCATCGCGTTGGTTTCAGTAGCACCTCTCTGACGACCAGCCTCAGTTGTACTGGAAACGTTTATTAGTATCACAACTTTGAACTTAATTACGGATTGTACGTGTCCTCTACACTGCGCGGAGTAACTTTCTATGCGTGACCGACTTGTTGCTTCACAGGCTCGGCTGCTGTACTTTGTGCGGCGATATAACAAAGCGGAGGAGGCGGTGTGGCTGGAGCACCCGGTTAACATTCAAATGGACATGAACAACAACCTGGAGGTCGATAACGCGGACTTGGAAGTGACAGTGGAGATGCAGGCCGACTGGGCCAAGCGCGTCATATATATCGACGTGGAAAATGTCGTGACTGACCGGGAAACGCTAGACACCGCCCTCGCGGAGTTTATCCAGGAAGACGCAAACATCGTCGACGAGGAAACCAGCCTCTACCTTTCGCCCCCCGCAAATGAGCAAAGCCAAGCGGGGATTCGGAACAGTAACGCCGATTCAGCAGCCTCCGCGCGCGCCGGGGAATTTGTACTTCCGAGCTCGAAAGCGCTCGCTGACGCGGCGACGATTCGCGCGAGCGCCACCGACGACGATGAAGAATACGATTACGTCGATTACGAGGACTACTTCGAGCTGGCGTATGAAGAGGACCTCTCCGGCCGTTTCAGGGACACAGTCGGTGTTTGAGGTGCATATAGTATATACGTACGGGCAGGAACTCGAAGCGTTGTTCACATCAACTGCTATCGTTCAGCCGGCGTTCTGACCCGGCAGCAACCCGTTCCGCAATTTCACGCCTTCTACGCCACAATAATTTTTTACGACTCCGCATGCTTTAGCGACAGTACCTTCCTCGACCCATCCCACCGCCTGTCCGGACCATAGTATATTGGCACTGTAATTCAAGAGCGAGACGCCCTTAACTCATACTTAAATTTCCAAAAATGTGTTTTCAAGCACGTATTGTCGACTTTGCTCGCGCTTCATTCCGTCATCCGCTGCTGAGAAGACCTATCGCTGCTTGTGACGCAAGTCGACCTTTCAAGGCCACAAAATCGTTACAATAATTTGTCGTTCTCATATTTACATATACAATTTTAAATAAATTACACCGCCGATGAAATTGTTTCGGCGCGTCTTGATGGGCCACCGCTCGCCGGATCAGCCCCACTTCGCAGACTGCCTGTCACGTCCGAGCTGGCTGGGGGCCGTCGTGGCGGAGGAGGTGCTGGAACTCGGCCTCCACCAGACTGTCCAAGCTGCGCGGGACGTGTTGCGGGTTTGACAGGTGTGGGTGGCAGCCGGTGGACTCACCCGCAGCAGCCACCTCCACCTCCTCCCCACCCGCCCTGCCCTCCCCATCCATACCCTTCCTGCACATCACGGCCACACAAAATAGTAAGCGGCCACAACCCCGCATTCACAAAAGAAATACTTTAGGTTTTGAGACCATAAACCAACAAAATGTGAAGAAACACAGCCTAATTGATGTAAGGATCAAGGGTAAATTCACCGATGACAGGGGAATACATGCAGGAATGGCGCCAGGAGGGATGGGCAACTAAATGGGAAAGGAGGAATGAAGGGATGCATCTCACGGGACGTCCATATTTCACTAAATCTCAAAAATACAAACATCGCGATTGCTTCACACGCTCGATAATATGACACTTTACTGTTGAACACCACATACACCGGACTACGTCATGTGAGCCGAACCTTATCAAAGCTGACCAATTCCCGCTGTGGTCAATCGCTCTCATCTTTGTCTTTCAGTCTTTCACGATTGCCAAAGGAAGATTGAAGTGATGCATCGCACAGACCCTCCACATACCACACTACTAAATAATCTCATCAAAACACAAAACAATTATTGTGATTAATTCACATTCGACGATAATATTATGAAACTTGCACAACACAGTAGAAAACATTTTCGGCCGAACTGCTCAAAGATGTCCAATTAACAGCGCCGCTACAGTCAATCACACTCATCTTTGGCTTTATTGGTTTATTATTGCCGCACGAAATGGAAGGGTTACACAGCCATAACAATAAATGATATTTATGACAATTATTCAAATGTAACAGTCGGCTGTTGTTGTTCCCCTCCTCACTCACCCCGCAGTCTCAGGAAGAGCGAGCACCGCGGCGGTGCCCATCGCGAGCGCCGTTGCCGCTGCCGCCAGCGGAGCCCAGCCCGCGAAGCCCAACAGCCAGGCAGACAACGAATTTCCAAAGATGGACCCAACTCGACCTGCGGGAGATGCACGTGTCAGGCGCGCGCGTACACACATAAACACAGACACAGGCATACACAAGCATGAACACACGCGCATACTCACACACACACACACACACACACACACACACACACACACACACACACACAATGAGAAAACCTATATGAATAAAACATCCGACGAAGCCCTTATCCTTCAGCTCTGTGTCTAAACATCTCTGAAAATATCTGGAGTGGAACTATTTCGACATAGACTTTTCATGAAGTGGCAGCCATACAAGCTACAAACCATAGCGACAGATGTCTCAGCAACTGCCAGAAAAATAAGAATATGCGCCCTTCACAACGCCCCAGAGCTTGCAAGTGGTTCTCCAAGTCAGGAAATGCTTACTCACACGCCACTCGCATATACACGCATACCCACACAATGAGAAGATCCAAATGAGCAAAAGCCCTCGAAAACGCAATTCATCCTTCAGAATATATTCAATACATCTGTGGAGGGCAACTCTTTCAGAACAGTTTATTTTTCACAAAAGGAGCAGCCAAAGAACTTCACACCTCAGCGGCAGATATCTCAGCAATCATTGAAAAGAAAATAATGTTGTATTTAGGTATCACATGACTTCAAAACACAGAATGCGTACTACAGGTGACCATTTGCTATTCTCACTGTCAATCCATTGTTTGTTTTGGAAGGCGGGGGGGGGGGGGGGGGGGGGGGGGGGGGGGGGGGGGGGGGGGGGGGGGGGCGGTGGAGGGCGGGTCTGCACCGCAGGCGCCCATGAAGCCCATCGCCGTGCAGCGGAGCGGCGTAGGGTACAGCTCTGCCTGCGGATTTTCTCACAATCGCACAATTAGTTGGCTAACGGAGGGTTTAGGGCTTTAGGCCAAAAGGAGGGGACGAAGTAAAGGAAACAAGCAGCGAACCGCACATGAACAGGGCGCATTCTTAGAGTTTGGGGGAAGGGACAATAGCAAGGGGGGCTCTCACTGTGATGACGCTGAGCGCATTCCATCCGCCGACGGAAATCCCGTTGAAGCTCATGATTGCGATTAACCCTCTGCGCGTTAAAAGGGGCTGTTAGGGTTTAGTTGTTTACAAAATATATGGTATTCAAACAAATGGTAAGTGTAGTCATACATAAATATCATAATTGTGAACGCATATTGTTGATCGAAAATCGACCGACTGAACACAACTTATCAAAACTCTAAATAGCACGTCGTTAATCAAAACTAACGGAAATTACTAAACACATTCACGACTAAAAGGAGGCTAAAATGCGAAGCGAAAGAAATTGGGAGACTGAAACACAATCGACAGTGAATTTGCAGACAACGGGCGCCGCTGCTTCTGAAAACATAATGCCTGAATTGAGTATGAAAGGGTTTTATAAGCCCCAAATAGACATAAACCCTAAACACGACCTACTATTCAATTCATTCATTTTTTGGTGTCAAACAATTGGTAGAAATGTTCCAAAAAAAGGTGGTCAAGATCAGAAGTGTTGGGAAAGGGAGGTGGGAGAAAGGGTGGCGCACAGCACGGTGGCCGCCCCGCTGTCCACTGTCGGAAGCGCCGCAAAGATGGAGACGCACAGCGCGGCGCCCGCCATGCTGCAGCTCAACGTCTTTCGCCGCCCAATGACGTCCACAAGAAACGCACTCGCCAAATTTCCTGATAGTCAAAATACCACACACACAACCCTCACCCCGCAGAATCAACGCAGGACGTGAAAGTGTAATAATATATCATGTGCACTCAAATACACATTCTGTGAACTCAGATTTAAAATGATTTATCCATTGCGCATGGCAAGGCCGCCCACATATTTCGTCCATGCGGTGTGCGTGCTGCTGACTGACCGCCCCTCGCATGATGTAATTGCGGGAGTTTAGTTCGGCGCCTGATTACAATCATTTTAAGGGTTGTAGAGAATTTCGCGATTCAAAGAAAATGAAAAAAAAAATAGCGCCGACTCTATTTTGTGTAAATGACGATGTTTCTGTAATTTTGGTAGGGAAAAAAGACAGAAGGGTGGCGGGTGGCGACGTACTACTACCGCACTGTCATGCTAGTACTGCTGTATCCCGTACTTGTACTGCAGTGCCTTTCTGCTTTCTGTTGGCGCGTCCATATCTAATCTTAATGTGAACATCATTGTTACATCATTGTCACGACTGTGCAACAACACCCCTCACAGCAACGCGCAGTGGCACTTTGATCAATTCACCACTTATATGTATGGTACTATTGCGCGCAGTACATAACTCAATTTAAATTCATTGCTCATCCTGATACTTCATCCGCACATAATTTCCAAACCATTATATCGCATTTACAGTATCAAATTCATTTGAGCTGATTGTGGGCAGACAGACACACCAAGATAGACAGAGGACAGAGACAGACAGACACACACACACACACACACACACACACACACACACACACACACCACACGTTCACATACACACACCCCCAAATGCACACGTACACACACTCAACCACGCACGCACACACTGTCACTCACACACGCACCCACAGACATTCGCCCTCACACACACACACACCCACCCACCCACACACTCACGCACCAAGATAGAATCACAAGCACACACACATACAAAGACACACACACACTCACACGCACCTAGAAAGACACACAAGCACACACACCCACACACTCATGATCGCACGCACACTGTCCCACACTGTCCCACACACATTCACACCCACACACACTCGCACACACACACACACACACACACCTATACACCCGCACACACTAAGACACACACACACACACACCTAGATACTCTCACTCACACACGCACTCACAAAGACAAAGACACACACTCTTACACACGCAAAATTTTACACACACACACACACACACACACACACACACACACACACACACACACACACCTGCACAAAAAGACATACACACACTCACACAGGCACGCACACTCACACGCACCTAGATAGGCACATAAGCACACACACACCCCCACACACTTCCACCCATGCCCCCCCCCCCCCCCCCCACACATACACACAATCACACGCACCTAGACAGAATCACAAGCACAAAAACAGACAAAGACACACACACCCACACACGCACCAACATAGACACACAAGCACACACACACCCACAAAGACAAAGACACACACCCACACACTTACAAACATACACCCATGCCCCCCGCCCCCCCCCCCCCACACACACACAACACACACACTCACACGCACCTAGATAGTCACACGCATAGACACACCCACATACTTACACACAAAGGCATAGACACACCCACACACTTACAAACATACACCCATGCCCCCCCCCCACACACACACAACACACACACACACACACGCACCTAGATAGTCACACGCACACACACACCCACATACTTACACAAAGACATAGACACACCCACACACTTACACACATACACCTACGTCCCTCCCCCTACACACACCCACACACGCACGCACACTGTCACACATACTCATACACCCACACACATACATCCGCACACAAAGACAGACAAACACACACACACACACACCTATATACTCACACACACAC
>JAPMLY010000636.1:47500-92500 GCA_026401115.1 Tetraselmis chui
GGGCAGCCACAGCGCCTGTTGACACCCAACCATGACAACAATTGCGATAAATAGGCAAATACACATACACACACAGGCGCGCGGGCGCATACCATATAATGAACACACTCTTACCATGCAAGTACACATTTATGCTCACACAAACACACACACTCTAAACATGCAAGCACACACACACACACACACACACACACACACACACACACACACACACACACACACACACAATTTATAAATACACACACACACACACGCACGCACGCACAGCAAGAGTGAGTACCCGAGAGGCCCGTCGAGTAGCCAAAAATCCAAAAAGGCATCGAGGGAATAGTGCGTGTTAGCTTGTTCACTCACAAATATTCGACTCGCCAGTCCTCCTTTGTTTTGTTTGCTTGCCCGCGAACGTTTCATCCATCCGAAAATTCACTTACTCCTCCGTCCAATTGTGCGTTTGTCCATGAGGTCTTTCGTCCACTCGTTTGTTGGTCCATCGATGCCTCTATCTACGTTTGTTTATTTGTTCGTTTGTTGTCTGCTTGGCTATCTCCTTCCGTCTGTGTCTGTTTGCTTGTCTGTTGCTTACATTTCTATCTTACTTTCTTTCTGTATCAAACTTTCTTTCTATCTGTGTTTTTTGTTTGAAACAAAATGTGTTAACTTGTATGTTATGTTTGCTTGCCCCCCCCCCCCCTCTGCCCCCCCCCCCCCCCCCCCCCCCCCCCCACACACGCATTTTTTTTATTCTTTATTGATTGTTTGCTTCTCGGTCTGCTTCTATACAACCTCGGCACCAAGGACACAACTGACGAGATCAGAACAGAAACTCAACAGCCAGCTAAAAACCTAAAACAATATAGACAGCGCATTAGGTAAATATGTTTTCAGTAGCCTCGCTAATCGACACAATCCCCCCCTTTGCTTGCATTCATTAGACACCGCTGATGGGCTGGGCTTCACCTCGACGGCGCCGAGGAGGGAGGGCAGTGCGACGGCCGCCAGAAACACGCGCCAGCCAGCAGCGGGGATGATGAGCCAACCGAGTAGCGCAGACGCGATGGAGCCCAACATCCAATGCCCTGCCACGCCTACCTATTAGCGCCCACACACATCACAAAAAATCACACAAACACACAAACGAACACATTGGGACGCACAGACACATACAGACACAGGCACAGACACACGCTCACACACAAACACATATATATAAACTTACATACAGACAAAAACACACACACATGCAAGCACACAACCGCAAGCACGCACGCAAATTGACACAAAGCAACACACACATGCACACAATATGCAAAGACACGCACACTCACACGCAAAGATACATACACACACACACACACACACACATACACGCAACAAACGCACACACATTGACACACGCAAAAACACACACACGCGCACACAAATTGATGCAACACCCTTCCCCCCCCCACACACAGACAAGCACCAAAACAAACATATTGACACACATACGCATACATTGACACATACCGACACACAAAAACAAGCACATACATTAGCACACACACGCACAAACACACACACACACACAAAATCACACACAAACACACACATATACACACATACAGACAAAGACAAATAACCGCACATTCACATACACACAAACACACAAATTAGTGCACACAAACACGCGCACACACGCAAAGACACACACACACACACACATACAAACAGACACACACACAAACTGACGCAAACACACGCGCGCGCGTACATACACAAACACACATATAGACAAATACAAATAAACCGCACATTCACATACACGCAAACACACAAATTAGTGCACACAAACACACGCAAAGACACACACACACATACATACACACACACACACACACACCAAAACAAACAGGCACACACACAAACTGACGCAAGCACACACGCGCGCGCGCGTACACACACACACACAAAACCCCACACAGAGGCGCAAAGACGCATGCAAATTGGCACAAAGACACACACATTCACACTCACAAACACACACACACACTCTCTCCTTCTCCATCTCAACGCCCCTTCGCTTTTTATCAAGTACCAAAAACCCCAAAATAATTCCGGCGTGAGAGATTACGCAGAGGAGAATAAGAGGAAGGTAGAGATAGAGGCAGCCCACCACAAACTTGCCACGCATATCCGCCGCGACAACTTCAGAGATGTATGTGAACGCAGTTGGCACCGTCCCCCCGACACCTACCCCCGCGATCATGCGGCAAAAGGCGAGCCACTCCAAACTGCAGCAAATCCGCAACGCCCCACAAACAGACGGACCGTCAGAGTGATCCTTGTACACCAACTGCAAGACGACGTGCGTTTCGTCGGAGCATAAATTTGAATATATATAATAAAAACATCGGAGAGACATAAACTACAAGAACAGTTGACCATCGTTTGAAGGTAAATAGCAAGAAGTCGGTGACGACGGGGGCACAAGTAGTTGGAACACTCCGAGCGCAGCACTTGAGTGGGCAGAGAGGGGGTTGGATTGGAGGAGTGGAGGGTGATGAGCCGCTGGCTGCTGGGTAACCTGTGAGCTCGCGACGAGAGGAGGCCGAAGACGCCGCTGAGCGACAACGCTGCCACCAGCGGCCGACGGCGCCCTGCGTTTGAGGCAAGGATGCTGAGGACCGCGGTGAGGCGCGGGTGGAAGAAAGAGCGGGTGGCTACGTAGAGGATAGAACGGGGTGAGGTTGAGTAGAGCCGTAAGTGGAAGTAGTAGAGGGGTCGAGGAGCGCAACGTGCCTTTGAGGAATGGAAAGGAAGTGGGGTGAGCTGGAGCTGTATGGAGTTAGAGGGGAGGGACAAAGGGAATGAAATGAGTGAGATAGGGTGTAGTGAGAGTGAATGGAAAGGGAAAGGAGCAGTTGGGGAGGACTGCCGCGTGGTGGAGAGAGAAAGGGAGTCAGCAGGGAATGAGCTGGATTGGGCTCGCGTAGGAGGTAGGGGGTAGGTGGAGGGATGTGATGGAGGGGGGAGTGCAGGAGCTGTGTGGGATGGGAGGGGAGGGACAAGGAGAAAAGTGTGTTCTGGTGGGAGACACTGGAAAGGGAAAGGGGGAGTTACATGTGCGGAATGAGAAAAGGAATCAGCAGGGCGTGGGAGGTGAATGTGCGGAGTGAGCTGGATGGATAGGACGTAAGGGGGTGGTGTTGGGGTGGTGTGTGTATGTGTGTGCAACGCGTTGCTGTGAAATGAGCTGTTGTCGGGTCAGACTAACTGATACGGAGTAATGCAGCTGAATGAAATGTGAATGGGATGACGGACTGGAATGGAGGATGGTGGAGTAAGGAATAAAGTGAACTTGGATGGACTGGACTTGGTGGGGGGTGTGGTGGGATGGAAGGGGGTGAAGTGAGGTGACATAGGTTGAGTTGGGATGGGGACAAAATAAAAAAAAGTGAAAAAAATTAACCTTGTTTGCACAGAGAAGGCGAATGGGGGGAAAGTCGGGGCGCTGTTGGGGTGTGATGTGGTGCCATGGATCATGCAGGCGGTTTAAGTAGGGCACGCACCCAGGCTATCCCCGAACAGCCCCCAGGCGACGCCCCCGAGCAGCATCCCGAAAAAGATGGAGGTGGTCAACGCGGCCGTCCCGCGCGCAGTCAACCCTAACCAGCAATTTCACACGGATCGCAATGATTAGCACAACAGCAGTGACCTACCTACACACCTGCCTCGAGCGACAGCGCAAGTGCCCTACGAACGGTGATACCCGTGACTGAAGAGAGGGGAGCGGAGCTGACCTAGCTCATCCTCCGCGACGGGCAGCACCAGCGAGACGGACAGGATCTCCATCTGTACCTCGAGGTAAATGAAAGTGGGGGGCACACCGACATCCACACCGCATGCCGTCATTAAGCTCTCATGCAAGCAGAGAGGGGTTGGGGTGGAATTCTGTGCTTGGTTTGATATGAGAGGGTTTGACGGGGCGGCAAAGAGAGCGAAAGCGATAAAAACAAGGCAAGTTATGGAGAAGGGGGTACACCCACGGCGTCCGCTGCGTTTGCTAGCCCGCAGACATGGAGGGCAAAGTATTGGAAGCGCCCGGTGCCGACCTGCACAGGCACTCCAAGTGAGGTGATTGGAGGGAGCTCGGGTTGCGCAACGGTGGTGGCACTACAAAACAGGTTTCCGTTTCCGCAACTTTGACGAGTTGCGCTGAAGTACTGACGACTGAGACAAAGCGGTAGGGAAGCGGAAGCCGGGGATCCGAGCCCATATGCTGATGATAGGACTATCAATACTGGAAGCTAGGGCGAGCGACATTATCAAGGGGAGCCAATCGACTGAAGGAAAGGATGGGACTGAGGTCGGGACGAGGGACGGACGAGAGATTGTCGAGTTGATGTCGACGACTTACAATACGCTGCTGGTCGGAACCCCAGCGCAACTCTTCGCGTGCCAACTACTAGAGCGAGGGATGACTCCGTATGTCCAGACGCAAGTAGACGATACTCCAAACACGCTCATAGTGGGGGTAGAGGTAGGGGCTGTACAGTGAATGGCGTTTCTGATGGAATATTTCGCGCAGTGCAGGGGCGCACCTCGGCGAGGGCGGTATAAAGAGTCAAGTTGCGCCCGCTGTCGATACCATCGCCGTCCACGCCTGCCGCGTGACCAGACACGATTCTCACGGCGCCCGAATCCAAGATAGTGTCAGAATGACCTTCCACCTCGAGCGAAGAGCCTCGTCCGCTGTCCATCGTGACACCCGACCTCTGGTCACGCTGTTGCTGCGGAGTGCATTCGGCCAGGCGGTCGGCGCTTATTCGACTGCTGAATTGTGTCAGTGTTGGGTGGGCCCTCTGGCACTCTCGTCTGGATATGAGTACATTTGTGTCTTTATATGTATCAATTACTATTGTACAGATTATTACAAGGAGCAAAATGAGCAACATGTTCTTTTTGTAATAAATCATAGCAGCATCAGCACGGACAGGGAAATAAATGGGCGTGATTTTTTTTTATGGTCAGATTGATTTTTATGGTCAGAGGTTTGCATATCCAATTCCATATGTACGGGACAGTAACTCTAGCGGTTACGGTTACCGTTAATATCGGCGCGTCTCACCTGCAGGGCAACCACCTTGCCCGAGCAGTTAGACGCAGCCAACGACCAACGACTTCCCCAACGGTCAGCTCTAGCTAGCCCGTGCCTTATAAGCCGTAGCTAGCCACGAGCCTAGGCACTCTCTGCTTTCGCGCTCAGCCAATCCAGGCTTCGCGCGAATGCAGTCTCGACTCTAGTAGTCGAGCAGGGTGTCAGTTTTACCTTTTCGTCCCATGCGCACTCGAGCGTCACGCGACACTTCCCCTCGTTCAGCTACGCAGTTCCCCAACATGCAGCCTGAGCAGTCTACGTCCGCCGCAGCGGCCGACCCTCACGCTACCACACTCGAACAACGCACAGCCGAACAGATTCGTACGGCGGTTTTGGCATCGGAACAACGGATTACTGAGCAGTTTTTGGCGGCTAACGCTACCTTACTCGCCCAGCTCCAGCAGACGACAGCCACACATGCTACTACAAATCAACAGCATTCCATTCCCACCGACGCGACCACAGCGACGGAGGGTGGTAAGGAGGCCCCCGAGCCACCTATCGACCTGCTCGAAGACGAACCCGACCCCTCCGCGGCCGATTTCGTCGACTTCACCTACTACGGCGAAGTCATCCCAGCCGGCCTCGAACGTCCCCCTCGAGACGTCGAAGAGCCACGTCTGTGGACTCTCACGGACGACACCGCCCGCTCTCTAAGCGACAAACGCACCCAGGCTGCCTACGACGAGTACCTACACATCGGGTGCTATGCCTTCTTCGACAGCTGCGCCAACGCGGCAATTGGCGAGGCTCTGGACACGCTGTCGCAAGGCACACCTTTACCGACAGAGCAGGCGGCAGCGATTACCCTCATCCGAGCGGGTCATCGCACCCACATGGCGACGGAGGAGGCCGCCCGTACTAGATTGGGCTTCCTCCGCCTCACCAAGGGCGGACAAACGAGCACGGATGCGGACCGAGTCTTTGCCGAACTGGCCCACGAGCGCTTTTGCCGACCGCGCCCTACCGCGGTCTCCGGCACATTGGACGCGCTTCGCCAAGCGTTCGTCGACCGCACGCTGGAAGTCAGCCTACACGCCGCCAGCAAGGCCGCCGCCGGAGCTGCCTTCGCAATAGTCACACCGGACAGGCCTCCCGGCCCCGACGCGCGAGCCCGCAAGGCCGCCGCCGACAAACGCAAAGCCGCAGCAGCAGCAGCAGCGGTACCCCGCGCTACCCCGCCACCCAAGCCGACCGACCCGGCTAAACCCTCGACCAAGAAATGACGGTGTGGCCCGCCGCGCCGATTCATGCTCCCCAACGTCTTCCTACATGCGCCACCGCGTGCGTCGAAGATGGCGGGAGTGGGAGCGCATCGGCGCGAGCGGCCAAGTCCTAAATTGGATCCGCCATGGCGTCCGCGTGAAGTTCAAACACGGCCTACGCCCCAAGCCCTTCAACCACGGCATCTCCATGCTCGACGCGACGCCGGCCCAACTCGAGTCTCTAAACTCGGAGCTCCCCCGCTTCGAGTCTCCGGTGCTTGGGAGCGGGCGGACAACCCTCGCTACGTTTCCCGGATGTTTTAGTTCCAAAACCCGGGTGCAACCAATGGCGTTTGATTATCGACCTTCGAGAACTCAACCGTTATTGCTCGACCTTCACCATGACGTGCGAGACGCTCAAGCACCTACGTCACCTCTCGCGTCCGGGCGACTACTTCGTCTCCCTCGACCTTGCCGACGGGTACTACACCCTTGGCATCCGGGAGGAAGACCGAGACTTCTTCACGGTCAACTACCGCGGCACGCTATGGCGACTAGCATGCCTTCCCATGGGCTGGTCGGGTTCGGCTTGCTACTTTTGCAAGCTAACTCAGGTGTTCACAAACCACCTACGTCGCCCCCCGCAACCGGTGCCAGCGGCTACTTCCCCCCACAGTCGCCGCCCTACAAAGCGCTTCCTCCGAAACGCGCGATGGCGTGGGACCCGCCTACTCCCCTACATGGACGACTTCCTTTTCCTCGCCGACTCCTACGCGGACGCCCTCCTACTGCGACAGCGCGTCCAAACCCTCCTCGACACCCTCGGCCTCGAACGCAACCCCAAGAAAGGCGTTTGGACACCGACTCAAGTGGGCGACCATTTGGGACTAACGGTGGACCTCCAACACGGCATGTTTCGCGCCCCGCCCGCGAAACTCCACCAGCTCGCGCAACAAGCCTCTTCCCTACTCGGACGCGCCGCTTCCAACGCCCGATGGCTGCCCACACGCCAACTTGCGGCTTTCGCCGGAAAAGCACAGTTCCTCTACCTCGCAATTGCCCCCGCGCGCTTCTTTTTGCGCGAACTCCACGACGTTTTAGCCACACGGGTTGGGTGGGGCGGACGCGTCCGCCTCACCCACCAACTACGCCGAGACCTCGAATGGTGGCGCACGGTCCCCACTCAACACAACGGCCGGTCCATCTACAAGCCTATCGAGACCGCCTACCTCCACGCCGACTCGAGCGCCTACGGTTGGGGTGCCGTTCTAAACGAGGACTCCAACTATCAAGCCCGGGGCTTTTGGAGCGCTACCGACCGCCATCAACACATTACGTGGAAGGAACTTCGAGCGGTGCGACACGCGGTGGAATCTTTTCTACCTCAACTCCGAGGCCGGCAAGTCCTCCTACACGAGGATAACACGGCTGTAGTCGCCGCCCTCACCAAGCTCACCTCGCGCTCGCCCGCCATGATGGCCGAACTCCGACGCCTATGGTACCTCCTCGACAGCAACGACATCAACATCCGGCCGCGCTACATCCGCTCGGCGGCCAACACATGGGCCGACGCGCTGAGCCGCGAGTTGGACTACGAGGACTGGCAGCTCAACCCCCGTGTTTTCGCCCACCTTCAACGCCGGTGGGGCCCCCACACGATCGACCGTTTCGCGTCTATGCTCAACGCGCAGCTGCCCCGCTTCAACGCCCGCTGGCGCGACCCCCTCTGCGAGGACGTCGACAGCCTCCGCCTGCCCGACGACGCGTGGCGCCGAGAAAACAACTACTGCAACCCGCCCTAGTCTGCCCTCCCTGCCCTCGCCGCAAAACTCGCCCAAGCTCAAGCCTCGGCCCATGTCGTCGCGCCCTTTTGGCCCAATAAACCGTGGTACCACGCGTTCGCTCGATTGGCCACCGAAACTCTACACTTCCCGGCGGCGCGCGACCTATTCTTCCCCGGCAGGCGCGGCAAGCCCGAGGGGGTCGGGCCTCCCGCGTGGAGCATCGTGGCCTTTCGTCTCTAACCCCTTCGTGGCTCTACACCCGGCGCGGAGCGATTGGCCGGGCGCTTCGCCCGCAACAATTAAACGCCCCGGTACAGCGGGTACCGCCTCTGCGTACATGACCGCCCCGCTACGGCCTACGCCTCGAAGCAGCACCGGCGCCCTGGTCCGCCGATCTGGCTGAAACTTTCCAAGACCTCCTAGGAACTGACAAGCTCGGGGTTACAGCGGTCGCTCTACTCAGCAACTCCCTAGCGCCCTCTACGTACTCCAGCTACGACAGCGCGCTGCGGCAATTTTTTATTTTCTGTACAAAGGAAAGTATCGCCCCCCTACAGGCCACTCCCGCTACCATGGTACGCTACACCGCGTGGTTAGCCCTGCTCGGCACGGTCGCCGCAAGCTCCCTGCAACCCTACTTTTCCGCTGTCAACAAGTTCTTTCGAGACCACCAGCGCCAGCCTATTGCCGTGGGCGACCTCCTGGCGGACGCCCGACGTGGCCTCGAAATTCTACAGCACCGCCTCGTCCCCGCCACCACTCGCCTTCCTCTACCCGCGCCCGTCGCCCTCAACATCCTACAGGCCGCCGACACACTGCGCCTCACCCTTCAGTGGACACCCGCCACGCTCTCCCAACTGCAACGTTTTAGAGCTTGCCTCGCTGTGTGCGTCAATTACACCTTTTTCTGCCGGGCCGAAATTGGCGCCCGTTGCCAGACAGGCGACCTAATCGTCGACAGACCTTCGCAGCAAATCTGTCTGTTCATAAGGAAATCTAAAGGCGACCAGCGCCGCGACGCCAGCGAAAAACAGGTTCTCGCTATCCCAATCGCCGCCAACCCCGTCCTGGCAGACCTGCTCGACTACTACACGGAACAGCGCGCCACATTCTGCACTAAATTCTACAGCAAGCCACCCCCGCTCGCTTCCTGGAGTTTCTCACCTTCAGAACCCTCCGCCGATTGGGGTGCCGCGTCCACCATCTCCACCTGGCTCTCCCTCGCCCTCCTCACAGTCCACTCGTCCGCGCCCGCCGGCTTCAAATGGACATCGCACAGCCTCCGGAAAGGCGCAGCGTCCGCTGCCAGCTGCATCGGGGCGCCCCTCCCCGTAATCAAATATATGGGTGGCTGGGCCAAGAACAGCTCTGTGACCGAAGGAAAATACATTGACCCAACCATGACCCCAACACATGCTGCTTGGCGGCTCTTCGGCTCGCTCACTCCGTCCCCCCCGCAACACTAATTTTGGCTGTGCAAGCCTTTGTCTTTAGGTTACTGGCAAAACGTGCCCTAGGGTAAATGGTCAGATTGATTTGAATCTAGAGGTTTGCATATCCAATATCATGAGTACGGGACAGTAACTCTAGCGGTTACTGTTACCGTTAATATCGGCGCGTCTCACCTGCAGAGCAACTACCTTGCCCGAGCAGTTAGACGCAGCCAACGACCAACTACTTCCCCAACGGTCAGCTCTAGCTAGCCCGTGCCTTATAAGCCGTAGCTAGCCACGAGCGTAGGCACTCTCTGCTTTCGCGCTCAGCCAATCTAGGCTTCGCGCGAACCCACCCACCCATCCCTATAATCCTGCTTTAATCGACCCCCAGGCCCTGTCTGTGGGTGCCCTTTGGCCAAATTGTAAACAAGCTGACATCTTTGGCAAAACGTGCCCTAGGGTAAATGGTCAGATTGATTTGAATCTAGAGGTTTGCATTATCCAATTCCATGTGTACGGGACAGTAACTCTAGCGGTTACTGTTACCGTTAATATCGGCGCGTCTCACCTGCAGAGCAACTACCTTGCCCGAGCAGTTAGACGCAGCCAACGACCAACGACTTCCCCAACGGTCAGCTCTAGCTAGCCCGTGCCTTATAAGCCGTAGCTAGCCACGAGCCTAGGCACTCTCTGCTTTCGCGCTCAGCCAATCTAGGCTTCGCGCGAATGCAGTCTCGACTCTAGTAGTCGAGCAGGGTGTCAGTTTACTATCGTCCCATGCGCACTCGAGCGTCACGCGACACTTCCCCCCGTTCAGCTACGCAGTTCCCCAACATGCAGCCTGAGCAGTCTACATCCGCCGCAGCGGCCGACCCTCACGCTACCTCACTCGACCAACGCACAGCCGAACATATTCGTACGGCATTGGCAGCGGAACAACGGATTACTGAGCAGTTTTTGGCGGCTAACGCTGCCTTACTCGCCCAGCTCCAGCAGACGACAGCCACACCTGCTACTACTGATCAACAACAGTCCATTCCCGCCGACGCGACCACAGCGACGGAGGGTGGTAAGGCGGCCCCTGAGCCACCTATCGACATGCTTGACGACGAACCCGACCCCTCCGCGGCCGATTTCGTCGACTTCGCCTACTACGGCGAAGTCATCCCGGCCGGCCTCGAACGTCCCCCTCGCGACGTCGAGGAGCCACGTCTGTGGACTCTCACGGACGACACCGCCCGAGCTCTAAGCGACAAACGCACCCAAGCAGCGTACGACGAGTACCTACACATCGGGTGCTATGCCTTCTTCGACAGCTGCGCCAACGCGGCAATTGGCGAGGCTTTGGACACGCTGTCGCACGGCCCACCTCTACCGACAGAGCAGGCGGCAGCGATTACCCTCATCCGAGCGGGTCATCGCACCCACATGGCGACGGAGGAGGCCGCTCGTACTCGATTGTGCTTCCTCCGCCTCACCAAGGGCGGACAAACGAGCACGGATGCGGACCGCGTCTTTGCCGAATTGGCCCACGAGCGCTTTTGCCGCCCGCGCCCTACCGCGGTCTCCGGCCCATTGGACGCGCTACGCCAAGCTTTCGTCGACCGCACGCTTGAGGTCAGCTTACACGCCGCCAGCAAGGCCGCCGCCGGCGCTGCTTTCGCGAAGATCACGCCGGACAAGCCCACAGGCCCCGACGCTCGAGCCCAAAAAGCCGCCGCCGACAAACGCAAGGCCGCTGCAAGGCACGCGCCACCCCCCCCCCTCCAAGCCGACCGACCCGGCTAAACCCCCGAGCAAGAAATGATTGTGTGGCCCGCCGCGCCGATTCCTGCTCCCCGACATCTTCCTTCATGCGCCACCGCGTACGTCGAAAATGGCGGGAGTGGAAGCGCATCGGCGCGAGCGGCCAACTCCTAAGTTGGATCCGCCACGGCGTACGTGTGAAGTTCAAGCACGGCGTACGGCCCAAACCATTCAACCACGGCATCTCTATGCTAGACGCGACACCCGACCAACTCGAGTTTCTCAACTCGGAACTCCCCCGCTTCGAGGCTTGCGGTGCGTGGGAGCGCTCGACCAACCCTCGCTTCGTTTCCCGGATGCTTTTGGTGCCCAAACCCGGGTGCAACCAATGGCGCTTGATTATCGACCTACGAGAACTCAACCGCTACTGCTCAACCTTCAACATGACGTGCGAGACACTCAAGCACCTACGCCATCTATCTCGTCCGGGGGACTACTTCGTCTCCCTCGACCTCACCGATGGGTACTACACCCTTGGCATCCGGGAGGAGGACCGAGATTACTTCACGGTCAACTACCGCGGCACCCTATGGCGCCTCGCGTTTCTTCCCATGGGATGGTCGGGCTCCGCTTACTACTTTTGCAAGCTCACGCAAGTGTTTTCGAACCACCTACGCCGCCCACCACCTCCCACGCCCGCATCTACGCCGGCCGACCCACGCCGCCCATCCAAACGCTTCCTCCGGAACGCGCGATGGCGAGGTACACGACTCCTCCCCTACATGGACGACTTCCTCTTCTTGGCGGATTCTTACGACGACGCGCTACTACTTCGGCAACGCGTCCAAGCCCTGCTAGACAGCCTCGGCTTACAACGCAACCCCAAGAAAGGTGTGTGGACGCCAACGCAAGTCAGCGACCACTTGGGCTTAACGGTGGACTTGCAACTCGGCGAGTTTCGCGCGCCACCCGCAAAACTGCAACACCTCGCGCAACACGCTTCGTCCTTACTCGGGCGAGCGGCGTTGAACGCTCGCTGGCTGCCCACACGTCAGCTGGCAGCCTTTGCGGGAAAAGCGCAGTTTCTCTACCTCGCCATTGCGCCCGCGCGATTCTTTTTGCGCGAGCTCCACAACGTCTTGGCTACACGAACTGGTTGGGGGGGACGCGTGCGCCTCACCCACCAACTTCGACGCGACCTCGAGTGGTGGCGTACGGTGCCCACCCAACACAACGGCCGGTCCATCTACAAACCCATCGAGACCGCCTATTTACACGCCGACTCGAGCAATTACGGATGGGGAGCCGTCCTAAACGAGGACGCCAATTACCAAGCCCGCGGTTTTTGGAGCGCTCCCGACCGCCTCCAACACATTACGTGGAAGGAGCTTCGAGCGATTCGACACGCGGTCGAATCTTTTTTACCGCAACTCCGAGGACGACAAGTCCTCCTCCACGAAGACAACACTGCCATGGTCGCCGCCCTAACCAAGCTAACGTCCCGGTCGCCCGTCATGATGACCGAGCTACGGCGCTTGTGGTTCCTCCTCGACACCAACGACATCCACATCCGCCCCCGCTACATCCGGTCGGCCGCCAACGTCTGGGCCGACACGCTAAGCCGCGAGATGGACTCCGAAGACTGGCAACTAAACCCACGGATTTTCGACCACCTTTAGAGCCGGTGGGGCCCATATACGATCGACCGTTTTGCGTCCATGCTCAACGCGCAACTGCCACGCTTCAACGCCCGCTGGCGCGACCCTTTGTGCGAAGACATCGACTGCCTCCACCTCCCCGACGCTGCGTGGAGACGCGAAAACAACTACTGCAACCCACCGTGGTCTGTCCTCCCGGCTCTCGCCGCAAAACTAGCGCAAGCACAAGCCGCGGCGACGGTCATCGCCCCCTACTGGAGGAACAAAACGTGGTACCACGCGTTCGCCCGCTTGGCAACCTAGACCGTACACTTCCCGGCGTCTCGCGACCTGTTCTTTCCCGGCAGGTTGGGCAAGCGCGAAGGGGTCGGACCTCTCGCGTGGAGCATCGTGGCCTTTCGGCTCTCACCCCCTCTTGGCTCTACATTCGCCGCGGAGCGATTGGCCGCGCGTTACGCCCGGACCGATTAAATGCGCCTGTACAGCGCGTCCCCCCTCTGCGTACATGACCGCCGCGCTACGGCCTACGCCGCGAAGCAGCACCGGCGCCCTGGTCCTCCGATCTATCTTAAACTTTTCAAGACCTCCTAGGATCGGACAAGCTCGGGGTTACGGCGGTCACCCTACTCAGCAACTCGCTAGCGCTCTCTACGTACGCGAGCTACCACAGCGCAATCAAACAGTTTTTTTTTCTTTGTGCAGAGGAAAATATCGCTCCGCTACAGGCCACACCGGCCACAATGGTACGCTACACGGCGTGGCTGGCCCTGCTAGGAACGGTCGCGGCCAACTCGCTTCAACCCTACTTTTCAGCGGTTAACAAGTTCTTCCGCGACCACCAACGCCAACCTATTGCCGTGGGCGAGCTCCTAGCGGACGCGCACCGTGGCCTCGAGATGCTACAACACCGCCTACTCCCTACCGCCGCGCGCCTCCCGCTACCCGCACCCGTCGCCCTCGACATCCTACACGCCGCCGCCGCTCTACGCGGTACCTTCACGTGGACACCTGCTGCCCTTCCCCAGCTGCAACGTTTCAGAGCATGTTTAGCGGTTTGCGTCAATTACATATTTTTCTGCCGCGCCGAAAGTGGCGCCCGCTGCCAGACCGGCGACCTAATTGTCGACAGGCCTTCCCAACAAATCTGTCTGTTCGTGCGTAAATCTAAGGGCGACCAGCGCCGCGCCAACAGCGACAAGCTCGTCATCGCTGTCCCAATCGCAGCCAACCCAGTCCTAGCAGACTTGCTAGACTATTACACGCAGCACCGCGTCGCGTTATGCTCCAAATTCTACAACCAGCCACCCCCATACGCCTTATGGAGCTTCTCACCTGCTGAACCTTCCGCCGCTTGGGGTGCCGCTCCCACCATCTCCGCCTGGCTCGCCCTCTCCCTCCTCGCAGTCAACACGGCCGCGCCCCCCGGTTTTAAGTGGACTTCGCACAGCCTCCGGAAAGGCGCGGCGTCCGCTGCCAGCTGCATCGGCGCGCCCCTCCCCGTAATCAAATATATGGGTGGCTGGGCCAAGAATAGCTCCGTGACCGAAGGAAAATACATTGACCCAACCATGACCCCAACACCTGCTGCTTGGCGGTTCTTCGGCTCGCTCACTCCATCCCCCCCGCAACACTAATTTGGCTTTGCAAGCCTTTGGCTTTAGGTTATTGGCAAAACGTGCCCTAGGGTAAATGGTCAGATTGATTTGAATCTAGAGGTTTGCATATCCAATTCCATGTGTACGGGACAGTAACTCTAGCGGTTACTGTTACCGTTAATATCGGCGCGTCTCACCTGCATGGCAACCACCTTGCCCGAGCAGTTAGACGCAGCCAACGACCAACGACTTCCCCAACGGTCAGCTCTAGCTAGCCCGTGCCTTATAAGCCGTAGCTAGCCACGAGCGTAGGCACTCTCTGCTTTCGCGCTCAGCCAATCTAGGCTTTGCGCGAACCCACCAACCCATCCCTATAATCCTGCTTTAATCGACCCCCATGCCCTACCTGTGGGTGTCTTTTGGCCAAATTGTAAGTAAGCTGATATCTTTGGCAAAACGTGCCCTAGGGTAAATGTTCTTAATTTTTTTGCGCCCCCGGTATATGGGACTGGCAGGTAACCCGCACCGAAACTACAGGCGGCATTTATTTTGCAGGCATGACTGAGAGCAGAAGTTCGTAACAACCCTCGAACTCATCATCGATCATGCTCCCGGGTAGGCGACGCTCGTGTGAGTGCATTACGTACCATTATGCGAGAACCGTGCCGTACTGCACTAACCCCACACGAGGCCAGTGTTGGAGTTTCACCAACTAAAACCTTCCAATGACATGCGAACAAAAATTAATAATGCATTCCCGACAATGGTATTTTGATATTCTAGCATTTGTGGGCACTTTGCAACAGCCAAGCCCGAAGAAGCGGCGGAATCTTGGCATCTTGGCCGGGGATGATTAAACCTCCCGTTACATTTTTTTGAATTATTGCTCACAACGCACAAGACCAAACGAGCGCCCCATATCATAGATAATACGGATAGTCCTTGACCCAAACAACACTTCCACGGTGATGTTTGGGTCAAGGCTCCTTTGGCTAAAGGCGCATGCGCGGGCAATCGCCGAGGTTAGGTACAATACTAAGGCCGTCGATAATCTATCGACGAACATAAGTGTCGCCGCAGCAACCCAGCGCGAGGCAAGAGCGAGCATGAACTTTGTTCAAAACGTGGAGGCAGCAAGGGAAGCACAAATTGGTGGTATTTTACATATTAGCAACGCCGATGTTGAAAGTCATCTTGTCGGTTTCAGCGGATTAGGGTAAGGGGGCCTTCAAATCACGCTCGAGCATATTATCCTTTACAGTTAGAGCACAATATCACCTTTTCACACGCAACACTAGAGCAGAGAGCGACATCTAGCTTACAAATGGACAAGCCTTCGTTCCGGCGCTATATGCATATATTGTGTGCCTCTCGCGTAACCTACTTGTCGATGCTAATGTGTTATACTGGGTTTTCTCCGCATCGTGCGTTTTCCCGTTCCTTTAAACAAATACTGCGCTTAAGCCGCCTCCCGTGGCGATATGAGGTATATCACACACCTCCTTTGTTGAAAGTTTGCATGGAACATGAAAGGTCCGATAACCACCGGTGGTGCGGCAACGTGTTCAGGATTTGCTGTTATCGTTGCCCTTATTCACCGTGAATATACAACTTTATTCACTTAATTCTAAATACGTCCCCCATAGAGCCTGGTAAACGCACCCTATCTCAGTAGTCTTTATGAAGTACTTGCCGTCATGGAATTACAACTACACTCTTCCCATAAAGTCCATTACTAGCGGCACGCACTTAATTACCCGGCATAACCTCCCGCGATTGCCATGCAACCCAGTTGGGGGAAGGACTGTGATTTTCGGACAGCACACTACCGCGGCGCGTTGTTCACTAAAATGAGCACCTCTACCGTCACGCTCGAATTACTGTGGGCACACACGTTGGATTTGCAGCCCAGATTTTCCGGGCCGGAGTTCGTGCATGTGCATGTTCTGCACGCCTCTATGCGTAGCTCGGTGTACGTAGTGTTGCGACAAGCATGGAAACTACTCGACACTGGGTTCTCAGTATGTTTGCGCGATTGCATTAGTATCCGCCGAGTGTGTTGCGCCCATCCGTCTACAAAGCGGCGACACCGAAAATAGCATGTCGTGTGCACTTGGTTTTCTTGCCACGTGCCGAGGAATACAAACAAGGAACACGGGCTAGGGACCTATTGGACTTGAGGGGCGGCTGACTTGCAGTGTAAGCACCCTAGCGCGCGGATCACTAGCCTTTGAAGCTTGCGCATCGCCGGACGTGAAAAGTGGCGGGCAGCTTGTAAAGTACTCTAGCACGGGCTTTTATCTGGCATGCGGCAAATGGCACGGCACCATGCCATCATTGGGCATGAAATGAGCAACGCCGTGAATAGAAGAAATGTAGGGGGCTGATTGTTGTGTGTTTTTGCGACACGAGTGTGCGGGTTCCACCTATCGAGAAGTTGCTAGCCCCGCGCGAATGTGGTAGGTTTTAAAACCCTAAAAACGTTAGTTGGCTGTACGAGTGCCCGGATGACGTCGGACGGGGGATTTGACGCGAAAACCGGCCGATATGTGTAGAATTGAAGAAAATGATCTGCTTGAGGTGAGGGCTTCCTTTTGCAACTTACTTTGCTTCAATCGGACATTGTACGACAAAGTTAGGGTTTTTAAGCCTCCCAAGTTGTGGTTTCCCGGCCCCATTCCCACCCACGTCAAGCATATAAACGGCACCAGCCATCACACCCACGTGCTCCCATGTCTGCGGACAACATTTTGCGATCATAACAACCGCATGTTGTGACGCCGATTTTGGGAGTATACACCAGCCAAAGTGTGGAAAATCCAAATTCCGGGGCGCCCAAATTAGTAGGGCGGTATGCCCAAAATTCGGGGCTGGATTGCAAACCCTAATACGTCGGATAGTAAAGTGGGGCCCTTTACTATACGAACGGTGAAGTAAAGCGGGACGGGCCCCATTCATGTCCCGCTTTCCCCTTTACTTCACCATCAACACTAGTTTCGGTCCGCCTTTTCAACGAGCTACAATTATCCCGGCGCCCGCCGCCGGCGCAGCGGCGGCGGCCCTTGAGGGGAGTGCGCTCGCAAGCCCGTCGGCACTCACCCCCACCTCCCCGTGGTCGGCGCTAGAAACCATATAGCCGTGCTAGACATGGCACGGTTGTGGGCTAGGCGGGGTGAAATTCGGCGATATGGGGGGCTTTTAAGAATATTATTTGTACACTAGCGTCAAGATCTCTCGCTCGGCTACTCGGTTATTTCTTTTCATGCTGGATACTCTTTGCATACTCCCATGTCTACGGGCGGGACCTGTATCTTAGGGGTCGTTTTATGGCGACGAGTGTACGGACGGATCTGAGTTGGCGACGGGCGTTGTGGCAATGAAGCTGGCGGCGGACAGCCGGGAAGCATCGCTTGATAGCCGACCAACCCATTCCAACGCGAGTCTCTCCTAGGGGCAAGGCGAGAGGCTACGCAGGCCAGTGGAGGGTCGCAGCCGGCATTGCCCAAAAAGGTGATCATAGAAGCGATAGACTCGGCAAACTCAGGCAAACCAACCGCTCCAATCCTAGCTTAAGCCTCTACTATTTGCATTGTTGTTGGCCATAGAAACATGTGAAATTGTTTACCACAATCACCGAGTTAACGGTTGTTGTCTCCGGGCGCCCCTTGTGATAAGATCTTTTGGAGGTCTGTTCGATATTTAAGGATGTACGCCGTGGACCCCTAATCCTAACCTCTCCAATGGTAGTAAGAACATCGTCTAAATCATGCCCGTAAACAATAGATGCATACAAGTATGAAAAATGAGTTGTCGCTAGTTTGCACGGTACGGAGGCAGCTTGCTGCTCTAGCCGCTCGAGGGGCGCTGATTAGCCAAGTTGGTCAGCCTATGCTTGTCGAATCGGGCCTACGTGACCTGTGAATTGTGCGACTCCGGTCTGTCGGAGTTGGGCTTGGGGGGGGGGGGGGGGGGGGGGCGTGGGGGGGAGTGTTAGCACTAGCATCCCGTTGCGGCGTTGCCTAGTGTTTATGTACAAGGTAGCCATTTGTCATCCTAGTACTTAGTGTTATGCTATTAGCGGTACTCTATTCCCTATTAGTGGCGGTCGGCCGGCCCTGCCGGTGCCTTCGCCGGCCGCCATCTCTCTCCTCTCACTTCTCTAGTCACCACAGCCGGCCCCCATGTGGGGCCGGCACGACCTCCATGTAACTATCCGTTCCCAACTCTAATAGGTTATGGGCCCTCCACCAAGTTACACTAGAGAAGAGCGTGTGTAAAGCGCTCGGCGCCGCACTAGTCCTACCTACTCCCAAGTCAAAAAGAGTAAAGCGTGTGTAAAGCGCTCGGCGCCACGCTAGTAATTCATCGCCCAACCGACACCACGCTTCGCCTTCGAGCTGGTTGTCCGCGATTGTCCTACCATCTCCCACGTAAAAAGGAGAAGAGCGTGTGTAAAGCTCCCGGCGCCACGCTCGCCCCACCAAGCTTCGAGTCTTACGTAGCCTTCACCCTACCGATGCTCTCGACCGGACATGGTTTTTTAAGACCGACCCGCGAAAATTCGGCCCGTGCGTACTTTAATTAGTACGGTTATTGTTTTTTCCCGAGGCAACGCCGCAACGCTGACCTAACTTAGCGAGGAGCTTACCTTTCCCACGGCGAAAGGGGGAAGTCAGCACGAGCGCCCGTCTATACTTTTGCGTGCCTACACGCTCCTAACGGCCTTGTTGGCTTTGCTTCTTCCTCGCCGGTCGCTCTCATGCATCGGCTAATTTGCCCAGGGACAGTTTTTTCCCGCTACATGTCAGAATAGTACATTACGCAGTACATTTGGAACCGCTTTATATCGGCAACTCGCCGGTAGCGGCACATTCCCGTGAGCGCATGTCGCTACACCTACCGGGCTTGAGACACACGCTACAAGCACTTCACCTTCGACCAAGACGGCACCTTCCTCGACGCAAGCTAGGACGACGTCAAAACTCAAAACCTCGGCTACCTTGAGGGGGGTGTTAGCACTAGCATCCCGTTGCCTAGTGTATATGTACAAGGTAGCTATTTGTCATCCTAGTACTTAGTGTTATGCTATTAGCGGTACTCTATTCCATATTAGTGGCGGTCGGCCGGCCCTGCCGGTGCCTTCGCCGGCCGCCATCTCTCTCCTCTCACTTCTCTAGTCACCACAGCCGGCCCCCATGTGGGGCCGGCACGACCTCCATGTAACTATCCGTTCCCAACTCTAATAGGGAGGCATGCGAAAAGCCTCCTCGCTCGGGTCATTGTTAGTCCCGTCTCGATCCACTTCTTCGTAATTAACGTTACGCCACCGACTTCACAGCCGATCGAGTTTCACATACGAGAGAGGATAGCTGTAGAACAACGTTAAACTCCCGGACACTAATCTACGATGACTCCCCTGAGTTACTTTAACCTGTGGGCTCGCCGCATTGAAGCCGACAATAGGATCATCCCATTGAAACCACTGACCCAATAAAGCGACAACGATCGAACAAATTGTCACATGTAGAGCGCGCTTGGCTCAACCAATAACTCAAAGACACGGTGGAGGCTAGCTTATTTCGTCCCAGTCATCGTGACTTCGGCTCGCCAATTACTTTCGTGCGTAAAGTCGATGGTTTACTACGACAATGCATCGACTATCATGGCCTTAACAAGGTCACGCGTAAGGACGCCTACAAAATCTGCGTGTGGATGGCAGTCTCGATGAGATGACGGACGCGTTTTTTTACACACATCTCAACTTAGCGTCTAGCTTGTGGCATGTTAGATGCGTGATGAAGAAGACGTCCGCAAGACCGCGTTTCAGACACATGACGGTGTGATGGAGTGGGTCGCCATCCGGCTCAAATTGTGCAACACCCCATCTACGTTCAAGTTGATAATGAATGGCATCTTGCGTGAATTTCTAAGCAAGCTCGTTCCCGTCTACCTCGACGACGTCCTTGTCTACAAGCGCACATTGTAAAAGCACTCGGAGCACGTGCGTATAGTGCTTCTATGGTGAAAGGATGAGGCTTTGAAGTTGCGTCCTAAGAAATGCTTCTTCTGTCTTCAAGAGATGGAGTACTTAGGCCACACTGCGTCGGGAGACACTTTTTTGCTCCTGCGAAGATAAGGTAAGATTTTTGCTTCTCGCCACCGCGTGTATCGCAGGAAGCGCTTGCTCGGTTTATCGCCGTCGGGCTGCGTAGGCCCCCCTTGGGGTGTCGTAAACCCACCGGGGTCGGGTTGTCGAAGGTGTCGCACGAATGTGTCCGTAAACGCGCACAAGTGGTAGGGGCTAAGCAACCACCCCATCGGCAGGCCATCTAGCCGGTACAATTGGCCGCGAACGTTTACTGTTAGGAACTCGCGCTGCTCACGATGCCCAGCGCGTATAACCCGTCCTTTAGGTCAAAGGAGAACATGTAGTCGACCTTCCATGTGAGATGTCCAACGCCTAGCAGAGGCTCCATCCGTAGTCGCTTTCTGACGCAAAAGTTGTTCATGTGTCGTAGGTCGACGATAAACTGCCACTGATTGTTGTTGGGCTTGGCGACTAAGAGTCTAAGAACAATCTGGATACGTATTTGCTAACGGTGGTGGGCTCACAGGCTCCCGTCTCCATGAAGCGCGCGAGTTCGGCCTCGACGAAGGTGAGTTGCTTGGAGGTAGCGTCTAGGAGGGAGACGCCTTGGTTGAACGGGGGTGGGGGTTGATTGTTTAGGAAGGGAATCGTAACGCCCTCCCGGATCCACCTCAAGACTTGACCGCTCGCGCCGATATCTTTCCATGCTTGCTAGTTTCGCCGCACGCGATGACGCATGTAGTTTGAATCTGGTGTGCAAGGATCGGCGCGGCGGGTCACCCCGTCATTCCTCTTGTCGGCCTCGGTCTTCTTGTGTACCTTGTCGGTAGCGGGGAGGGCCCGGCCTCCCGTGCGGTCCTTGGGCTTGGCCTTGTGTTTGTCCGGCTTGTCCAGCTTGTAGGTCAGATTGTCCGGTCTGTTTGGTCGAGGCTTGTCGGCCTTGAAATGCGCAGCTGCTTGCGCATTTGTAATTGTTGTGATGCTGACTTAGATTCGCTTGTCCTCTAGGGCTAATAAGAGGCCGTCGACGATGTTGCCCCCCACGGTCGGAGGCGATGGTGTCGAAGCGGCGTGTGTAGACGAGCCGCTCGGCGACTCGTTCTTCGCCGGTGAGGATCTTCTTTACCTTGAAGCGCCCGATGTAGGTGAGTCGCGCTTCCCCCGCTGAGGCCACTGCTTGATGTGTACGTAGCGCCGCGTCGAGAAGTGAGTAGGCGTAGGCTGTTTCGTCGGGGGTAGAGGAGACCGCGCGAATCGTTTCCATAGCAATTTCGAGTGCCGAGTTAGCGGCGGCCGTAAATACACCATAGCATAGTAGGTGTCGATACTCGTCGCGTGAGGAAATTCTCGCGTTATTAGTAAAAGAATTGTCGGCCTCGTCGTGTTGAGGGTTCCACATGCACGGGATTGTTGTGCCGGAGGGGGACATGCATTCCGCGAACGTACGGGACGCGAAGTCTGTCCACTCTCTAGGGTCGATGTACTCTAGAGGGGTGTCTTTACTATCAGCTAGTAGAGCGTCGTGCTCGCGTCGTCCACCCGCAGCTCTGTCGAAGTCAGATGTGGGGGATGGCTAGAGTAGTATGTTTTGTTGGCGCGGCTGCGATGGATAGAGTTTCGACCGGGGATGCTTATTGATGTACAATATTTGTCAGCAATTGTAGCTGGTCTGGCTGCTGCTCCGGCGCGTCACCAGGCGCAACGGGGTGGAGGTCGGTAGGCAATACCATGCGGTTTGCCATATGAACTCGGGGAGTGTGTTTTCGTGCGTCGTGCAGGAGACTCAAGTGATCGACACCTTGCGTGGCTAGCAAGAGCCACGATGCCGTTTGCTTGAGCGATAGCTCTCGCAAAAGGCAAAAGGTGGACACACAATCGCTGCTAGTGCGTCATCTAGTGTGCGGACATTTTACTGTCCGTGTGCGCGTGGGCGCTTGAACCGTTCGGGCAGATGTACCGTCGGAGGTAACGCATGTTACTGCGTAATTCTGGCCATGCATTTCAAACCTCTACATTACCAATGTGACCATAAAAGCAAATACTTACAAGGAAAAACAGTGGAGGCCACAAAGCAAAAAGAAGAAAAGAGGAAAAACCTAAGCCCGAGGAATAGGAAGGCACGCCATAGCCACAGCGTCACAAATATAAAATAAGACGGGTGTGCCTGAAACAATATATTCTAATTACTGGTACTTTTCATCATCATTACCAACTCGTCAGCAGTAAAAAAAAACCGAGGAAGGCCAGTAGTGCGGAGAAGAAGTTCCTGGCTGGTACTGACACAAGAGGTACCCGTAGCCACAGCAACGGGTATCATCGGTACGGTACAATGACAGAGCAGCTACTGCTGAGTGTGGCGTCGCTACTGCCTGTACGAGCGGGTCAGCAGTGCTGTACTTAACTGGCGGTCGTTGCTATAGCCGACACTGCTAGTACCTGTACCGGTACCCGTAGGAGGGGACCTTATAGTATTCTTATTTTGCACTTAATTAAGTGTCTGTACCCGTACCGTATAGCACACATTGCACGCACACCTTTACTGTATGCTATACCGTACATCAGCGGTACAGGTAGCGTGTGTTACAGGTAGCGCTGCTACAGGTACATCCGTCCATATCGACATGAGCCGGCGAGTACACACTCTTCAAAGTACAACAACGACAGAGTAGCCACGATTGGGGGTGGCATCGCTGCGGTGTGGCGGTCGTTGCTATAGCCGACACTGCTAGTACCTGTACCGGTAGTAGGGGACCTTAAAGTATTCTTGCACTTAAGTGCCTGTACCGTATAGCACACATTGCATTCACACCTTTACTGTAGACTGTACCGTACAGCGGTACAGATAGCGATTTTTCCATCTACATCCGTCCATATATCGACAAAAGGAGCGCCGAGTAGCGATAATTCGTACACAACGCAATGTTCTAAAGTACAGCCGCACAGACTACGATGTGGGCGCTCGTACGTTCGACGAAATTGTACTTAAAGCAATAATGGACGCGAATATGACATATCGGATTAATGCTGAAAAAGGTGCTAGTACCTGTACTGGGCTCGCGTTGCGGCGTTGATGACGGAGTGAGAGCCGTGTGCGGCCGGGCGCGATGGGCGACAGCATTGTGAAACCACAGGAGCCGCGACAGTCTGCATAAAAGGGACAAGTCACCAACATTTCAGGACAAGCTCTTTCAGTGAGCTAGTTATCATCCTCAGCAAGCCAGCGAGACGTCAGTGGCAACATCGAATAGTATTAGTACACTCCACTCCAAAATATCAGAGTACCACATTTCAATAAACCAGCTAGCAGCATCTATCTATCATCATCAGCCACGCACAATGGGTCGCTACGTCACTCTCCCTGCGGCCATACTTTTGCTCCTCTTTGCCGGATCGCCGGCGGTGCACGCCATCCGCAGCCTGCAGCAGTCATCCTCCGACGAGGCCGGAGGCATGCTTTTCATCATCAAGTCGACTCTCGACGGCGAGTGCCTCCTGTTCAGCGGCCGCGGTAACGACGTCAACCCCAAAAAGTACAACTGGAACAACGGCGCCAACTTTTGCGGCTTCGGTGAAAAGGACGGCATGAGCCCCAAGGAACGAGTCGTGGCCAATAAGCAGGCCGTGTGGCGTCTCGAGAAGCTCGAGGGAAACCTGTACACCATCAAGTCTACTCTGGACGAGGAGTGCCTCATCTTCGGAGCCAACGGCAACAGCGTGTACCCGTCCCGACACCTGTGGGGCCATGGCGGCAAATACTGCGGCTTTCCCGAGAAGAACGGCATGAGCTCAAAGGAGTCACTGCTGGCCAACAAGCAAGCCGTGTGGCAGATCGAGAACCTGGAGGACGACAAGTTTGTTATCAAGTCGGCTCTGGACGGCAAGTGCCTCGTCTTCGGCGGCGACGGCAACAACAAATACCCGTCTCGCTTTGAGTGGGGCGACGGCGGCGAGTTCTGCGGCAAGCCGTCCAAGGAAGCGATACTCGCCGAGAAGCGGGCGGTATTCGAGCTGGAGCTGATGGCGTGATGGGTTGGTGTTCCGCCGTCCGTAAGCTCATCGGAACGGGTATCTGATTTTTTCCGTTCTCGTCGATCAGCTATACTGCCTCTTATTATTACTGATTTGCAGCAGACTTCAATGCATTCCTTCTGAGATAAGCTGCTGTTGATGGATCGGATGATAGTGACACCATTTGTAATTCAGACAAATATCAAGATTCTGAAAGCGGCGGTGACAATCTGAGACATGCACAGCCATTGTTTCGTATATCTGATAAAGAATTCAAAATATCACCCAATAACCATAAGACGTCTACGGTACGCACAAAGCCGAACAGCCGACGATCGTATTAATATTTCTAGAGAAAACGACAGCACAGCACTAGTGACTGGCTGAACATGTCATTTAACTCGAAGGAATCCAAGACGGCGTTTGGGAATCATAATAAGAGGGGGGCCGGAGATGTAAGAAATGATGTATGCTTTTGAAAATCGTTTCGAACCGTTTTCGAGAATGCTTTTCGGGAGAAACTAAGGACGCTTTTTCTCACGACCACCGCTGCAAATCAGCTCAGTAAGAAATGGGGGACTGCCAGTCGTTAAATTTTGGGAGCGGCGCAGCATGTTGATCCGAAATGCAACATGCCGAATCGCAAATGGCCAAACAGAAAATAACTGCATTTGTATGCGGGTATATATATGTATTGCAGCACGTAATGGATTTATGACGCCCCGATCTCAAGAAAATGTGAATTCGGGGACCAAGAAAAAATCAAAGCAGAAGGTTAACGCTATAAACAAGCAGACGAAGAGTAACTAGTGCAAACTTGTTTTATAGCAGTTTTTGTTTCTGACCTTTTTTGAATGTTCGCAGGCCAACATTTTCAGAAAATTTGATGCTGTTATTTTTCGGTATAAACAATTTCTTCATTTTGTTTATTAGACACAGTACCAGGGTAATGTATTGCAGATTTAAAAAAAAAAAAACAATAGATGCTAAATTATAAACTAGTAGGCCATACATACAGCCGCGCTCTATTGCGCCCCCTACCTACCCACACAAGTTCGGCGTGCACGTGTATACAATAAACACCCATAAAGCATGCCAGCACACCTTCAAGTACATATGCTACAACCACACACTGTGCGTACACACAACTTCCGTCCACCTACGCCATCAGGAGTGCAGGATAGGCAGACGCATAACTCATACACTCAATTTCACACACACACACACACACACACACACACACACACACACACACACACACACACTACACACACACACAAATAGAAAAACACACGTTGCTCCCAATCACAAAACTCCTAGTACACACGTGCTATACATTCGCAGAATAAAACACACACAGGCACACACACAAACGCGCGCGCACATTCTTACACAAACACATATACAGATGCGCGAGCACGTGCACACACATACATAGACTGTGTATGTATGTGTGTGTGTGTGTGTGTGTGTGTGTGTGTGTGTGTGTGTGTGTGTGTGTGTGTGTGTGTGTGTGTGTGTCGGTGTGTGTGTGTGCGTGTGTGAGAGCGTTTGGTGTGTGCGTGTGTGGTGGTACTCTTGTACACTCTTCCCATAAAGTCCGTTACTAGTGAAATAGGGCCTTTCGCGTAGGGCGGGTGTTTACCATGTAGGGTTTCTAGGGTTTAACTGTACTTTAGCTCGTTGAAAAGGCGGGCCGAAACTTGTGTTAACGGTAAGGCTAAGGGGGAAGCGGGGCACAAATGGGGCCCGTCACGGCTACGATATGACGTATTAGGGTTTGCGGCCCAACCCCGATTTCGGTGTATACCCTGATTCGGGCGCCCCGGAATTTGGATTTGCCACGCTTTGGCTCGTAAAAAATCCCGAAATGGGCGACATAACATGAGGTTTTTATGATCCCAGCATGTTGTCCGCAAACATGGGATCACGTGGGTGTGATGGCATGTGCCGTTAATATGCTTGACGTGGGTGGGCTCGGGGCCGGAAAACCACAGCTTGGGAGGCTTAAAAAAGCCTAACTTCGCCGTACAATGTCCGATTCGAGCAAACTAAGTTGCAAGTGGAAGCCCTTCCCCCAAGTAAATACAAGTTCTCAACTTAATTTACGCCTACCGGCCGGTTTTCGCGTCAAATCCGCCGTCCGATGTCATCCAAGCCCTCGTACAGCCAAATAAAGCTTTTAGGGTTTCAAAATCTGCCACATTCGCGCGGGGCTGGCAACCCCTAGACAGGTGCTACCCGCATACCCGCTCCGCTAATACGCTCAACAATCAGCGCTCTATATTTCTTCTAACCACGGCGTTGCCCATTTCATGCCCCATGATGGCATGGTGCCGTGCCCTTTGCCGCCGGCGAGATGAAGGCCCGTGCTAGGGTACTTTGAGAGCTCCCCGCCATTTTTCACGCCCGGCGATGCGCAAGTTTCTAAGGCCAACGATCCGCGCGCCAGGGTGCTTACACTCCAAGTCAACTGCCCCTCAAGCCTAATAGGCCCCCAGCCCGTGCTCCTTGGTGGTATTTCCGGGCACGTGGCAAGAAAAACCAGTGCACACGACATGCCATTCTCGGTGTCGCCGCTCTGTAGACGGCCGGGCGCAACACAGTCGGCGGATATTAGTGCAATTGTGCAAACATGCTGAGAACCCAGTGTCGAGTAGTCTCCCGGCTTGTCGCGACACTACGTGTGCCGAGCCACGCATAGAGGCGTGCATAACCTGCACATGCACGAATTTCGGCCCGCAAAATATGGGCCGAAAGTCCAACGTGGGTGCCCACAATAATTGGGGCGTGCCGGTAAAGGTGCTCACGTCAGTGAACAACGCGCCGTGGTGTGATGTTCGAAAATCATTATTCTAACCCCCAATCGAGTTGCATGGCCATCGCGGGAGTGCGTGGCGGGTAATCAAATACGTGCCGCTAGTAACGGACTTTATGGGAAGAGTGTGGGGCTGGGCGCCGGTGGTTCTTACTAAGTTATTCTTATGAAACTCCCCACGCTACGGCTTAGCACCCGTCAGTATTTTGTGATCCCGCCTTTCTCAGCAAGGCAAGCTTTCAGCCTGCGCCGAATTGACTCGCTCTTGAATCCCGTGGTGCCGCTGTGACGAGCAAGTTGGCCTTGCCTAATTCATTTACTGCGGCGTAGACCTACGCGCAGGCCTCCACCAGCGAGCTTTGTCAGAAACGCCCCCCGTGCCTTCTTAAGTACGCACCCACTTGCGAACCACCGACGCGCTTGTACCGTGCTGCTGGGCTACTTAGGTGAAGTTGCCCACGTCGTTGAAGTCCCACACAAGTTGCAGTCGCCACGCTTGAGTGGTTGGTGTGGGCCCCATACTGGTTTTGGAGCCGCGAAGCGGTTGAGGTCCAGCGTGGTGTGCGCAATTGGGCGAAATCCCACCTCAAACCGAAATTTTGTATTCAGACGTGAACGCTCTTATCATCGCCGCTTTGTCCCCGGCCAAATTTGAAATTTGAAATTAAACACTCCAATACCAGTATAAACCGGCTGGAGTCTCTGGGCCCCCCCTTTTGCTATGCCATACAGGACTTAGTAGACTGAGGTAGACCGTGAACCACTAATCCCAACCTCTCCAATGGCAGTAACGATACCGTCTAAAACATACTCATAAACAAGTACTGTCTGCATACAGGTATGAAATATAAAATGTCGCTAGTCTCCACGATACGCGGCCAGCTCCAGCCGCTGCGGGGTCGCTGATCAGCAGAGCTGTCCAGCTTGAGCTGGTCGAGGCGAACCTGCCTGACCTCGGCTCCTGTGCGACTCCGGTCGTGCCGGAGCTTGGGGGGAAAGGCAGGTAAAAAACCCCCCTCGCAAAGGTCGTCGTCGGTCCCGCCTCGATCCGTGCTTAACCCCGCCCGAGGTATTAGCCGCTCCTCTCGACGCAGCTCGCCACCTAGCCGAGTCTTCTCTCCTCCTTCGGGGGCTGAGAAGAGAAAAGAACTATGCTGCAGACGGTGTCCGGCTGGCTCTCCTGCCTCCGAGCCAGATTTTCTTCTGTCCCCTGTCCTTTTCCCGTCTGTCTCCAACACCTATCTGATCGCGCTGTGGCCGTCCGTGCCCTCCCCCAGTGGTTTACGTTGTTAGGGGGCCGCCTTTACGAGCAGTGTGCCGTTACGATAACCCTAGGCACACTGCCTGAGGCAGCCTATCGATAACTGGGTACCGACTAGGGAAGGGTTAGGAAGAACACATGGATCGAGTCGCCGGTCCTCAAAAGATGGTGGGTACGGGAATTTTTCCAAAAACCCCCCGTACCGGGCTTTTCCGGCGGCGGGTGATCCTAAGGACCGCCGCCGCCAGACCGTGCCGCTCCTCCGGCTGCGACCAACCACCGTCCTGCGTAGCCTCAGGCCTCGCCCCCATGGGAGATCCGAGGCGCTCGCAGGGCTGGCAACTGCTAGCGAGCGCCGTCCCTAGCGCTGCTTCCCAGCTGTCCGCCGCCAGCTCCAACACCTTCGTCCCTCCGCTGATCCGTCCGTACCCCTCTTCGCCAAAAAATATTTCGCAGACGCCGCCCCCGCCCCATCGTCGGAAGAGTATCTGCGAGTATTTAGTCGCGGAAAGACATATCGGACTGGCCGAGCGGGAGATCCGTGTGTTGGTGTACGGATATTATGTTTTTCCAAAACCCTCCGTACATGGCTTTCCGACAGCTGCTGATCCCGCGGATCGCAACTGCCGGTACCTCGTTTAGCCCCCTACCGTGCCAGGCCTCGCACGGCTATGGGGTTACCAGCGCCCACCGCGTGGAGGTAGAGGTAGGTGCCGACGGGCCTGCGAGCGCACCCCCCTCCGGGGCCGCCGCCGCTGCGCCGCCGGCGGGCGCCCCCCGGCCAATACTAGCGAATTCGAAGCGGTTTAGAAATCGCCCACTGTGGGGCTGGGCGCCGGTGGTTCTCACTAAGTTATTCTTATGAAACTCCCCACGCTACGGCTTAGCACCCGTCAGTATTTTGTGCTCCCGCCTTTCTCAGCAAGGCAAGCTTTCAGCCTGCGCCGAATTGACTCGCTCTTGAATCCCGTGGTGCCCGCTGTGACGAGCAAGTTGGCCTTGCCCAATTCATTTACTGCGGCGTAGACCTACGCGCAGGCCTCCACCAGCGAGCTTTGTCAGAAACGCCCCCCGTGCCTTCTTAAGTACGCACCCACTTGCGAACCACCGACGCGCTTGTACCGTGCTGCTGGGCTACTTAGGTGAAGTTGCCCACGTCGTTGAAGTCCCACACAAGTTGCAGTCGCCACGCTTGAGTGGTTGGTGTGGGCCCCATACTGGTTTTGGAGCCGCGACGCGGTTGAGGTCCAGCGTGGTGTGCGCAATTGGGCGAAATCCCACCTCAAACCGAAATTTTGTATTCAGACGTGAACGCTCTTATCATCGCCGCTTTGTCCCCGGCCAATACTAGCGAAGCGGTTTAGAAATCGCCCACTGTGGGGCTGGGCGCCGGTGGTTCTCACTAAGTTATTCTTATGAAACTCCCCACGCTACGGCTTAGCACCCGTCAGTATTTTGTGATCCCGCCTTTCTCAGCAAGGCAAGCTTTCAGCATGCGCCGAATTGACTCGCTCTTGAATCCCGTGGTGCCCGCTGTGACGAGCAAGTTGGCCTTGCCCCATTCATTTACTGCGGCGTAGACCTACGCGCAGGCCTCCACCAGCGAGCTTTGTCAGAAACGCCCCCCGTGCCTCCTTAAGTACGCACCCACTTGCGAGCCACCGACGCGCTTGTACCGTGCTGCTGGGCTACTTAGGTGAAGTTGCCCACGTCGTTGAAGTCCCACACAAGTTGCAGTCGCCACGCTTGAGTGGTTGGTGTGGGCCCCATACTGGTTTTGGAGCCGCGACGCGGTTGAGGTCCAGCGTGGTGTGCGCAATTGGGCGAAATCCCACCTCAAACCGAAATTTTGTATTCAGACGTGAACGCTCTTATCATCGCCGCTTTGTCCCCGGCCAATACTAGCGAATTCGAAGCGGTTTAGAAATCGCCCACACTCTTCCCATAAAGTCCGTTACTAGTGAAATAGGGCCTTTCGCGTAGGGCGGGTGTTTACCATGTAGGGTTTCTAGGGTTTAACTGTACTTTAGCTCGTTGAAAAGGCGGGCCGAAACTTGTGTTAACGGGAAGGCTAAGGGGGAAGCGGGGCACAAATGGGGCCCGTCACGGCTACGATATGACGTATTAGGGATTGCGGCCCAACCCCGATTTCGGTGTATACCCTGATTCGGGCGCCCCGGAATTCGGATATGCCACGCTTTGGCTCGTAAAAAATCCCGAAATGGGCGACACAACATGCGGTTTTTATGATCCCAGCATGTTGTCCGCAAACATGGGATCACGTGGGTGTGATGGCATGTGCCGTTAATATGCTTGACGTGGGTGGGCTCGGGGCCGGAAAACCACAGCTTGGGAGGCTTAAAAAAGCCTAACTTCGCCGTACAATGTCCGATTCGAGCAAACTAAGTTGCAAGTGGAAGCCCTTCCCCCAAGTAAATACAAGTTCTCAACTTAATTTACGCCTACCGGCCGGTTTTCGCGTCAAATCCGCCGTCCGATGTCATCCAAGCCCTCGTACAGCCAAATAAAGCTTTTAGGGTTTCAAAATCTGCCACATTCGCGCGGGGCTGGCAACCCCTAGACAGGTGCTACCCGCATACCCGCTCCGCTAATACGCTCAACAATCAGCGCTCTATATTTCTTCTAACCACGGCGTTGCCCATTTCATGCCCCATGATGGCATGGTGCCGTGCCCTTTGCCGCCGGCGAGATGAAGGCCCGTGCTAGGGTACTTTGAGAGCTCCCCGCCATTTTTCACGCCCGGCGATGCGCAAGTTTCTAAGGCCAACGATCCGCGCGCCAGGGTGCTTACACTCCAAGTCAACTGCCCCTCAAGCCTAATAGGCCCCCAGCCCGTGCTCCTTGGTGGTATTTCCGGGCACGTGGCAAGAAAAACCAGTGCACACGACATGCCATTCTCGGTGTCGCCGCTCTGTAGACGGCCGGGCGCAACACAGTCGGCGGATATTAGTGCAATTGTGCAAACATGCTGAGAACCCAGTGTCGAGTAGTCTCCCGGCTTTGTCGCGACACTACGTGTGCCGAGCCACGCATAGAGGCGTGCATAACCTGCACATGCACGAATTTCGGCCCGCAAAATATGGGCCGAAAATCCAACGTGGGTGCCCACAATAATTGGGGCGTGCCGGTAAAGGTGCTCACGTCAGTGAACAACGCGCCGTGTTGTGCTGTTCGAAAATCATTATTCTACCCCTCAATCGAGTTGCATGGCCATCGCGGCAGTGCGTGGCGGGTAATTAAATACGTGCCGCTAGTAACGGACTTTATGGGAAGAGTGTAGATAGTACGTTATTGCGTGTGTATGTGATGATTACATTTGTATGCGGCCGGTGAATAAATAAGGTTTTGTTGTTGTTGTTGTGTGTGTGTGTGTGTGTGTGTGTGTGTGTGTGTGTGTGTGTGTGTGTGTGTGTGTGTGCGCGCGCGCGCGCGTGTGTGTGTGCGTGTGTGTGTGTGTGTGTGTGTGTGTGTGTGTGTGTGTGTGTGTGTATGTATTTGTGTGTTATGCATATGCATGTATGGCACGTATGTACTTGCAGTGAATTTCTTATTGCGCATGACATGTGGGTGTGTGGATGTGGGTGCTTTACTTGTCCGCACAAAAATGGCACATTTATACTTGTAATGTTTGTTATTGAGAATAACGTGTGTGTGTGTGTGTGTGTGTGTGTGTGTGTGTGTGTGTGTGTGTGTGTGTGTGTGTGTGTGTGTGTGTGTGTGAGTGAGTGAGTGAGTGTGTGTGTGTGTGTGTGTGTGTGTGTGTGTGTGTGTTAGCACTAGCATCCAGTTGCCTAGTGTTTATGTACAAGGTAGCTATTTTTCATCCTAGTACTTAGTGTTATGCTATTAGCGGTACTCTATTCCCTATTAGTGGCGGTCGGCCGGCCCTGCCGGTGCCTTCGCCGGCCGCCATCTCTCTCCTCTCACTTCTCTAGTCACCACAGCCGGCCCCCATGTGGGGCCGGCACGACCTCCATGTAACTATCCGTTCCCAACTCTAATAGATTATGGGCCCTCCACCAAGTTACACTAGAGAAGAGCGTGTGTAAAGCGCTCGGCGCTACGCTAGTCCTACCTACTCCCACGTAAAAAAGAGTATAGCGTGTGTAAAGCGCTCGGCACCACGCTAGTAATTCATCATCCAACCGACACCACGCTTCGCCTTCGAGCTGGTTGTCCGCGATTGTCCTACCATCTCCCACGTAAAAATGAGAAGAGCGTGTGTCAAGCGCCCGGCGCCACGCTAGCCCCACCAAGCTTCGAGTCTTACGTAGCCTTCACCCTACCGATGCTCTCGACCGGATATGGTTTTTTAAAACCGACCCGCGAAAATTCGGCCCGTGCGTACTTCAATTAGTACAATTATTGTTTTTTCCCGAGGCAACGCCGCAACGCTCACCTAACTTAGCGAGGAGCTTAACTTTCCCACGGCGAAAGGGGGGAGTCAGCACGAGCGCCCGTCTATACTTTTGCGTGCCTACACGCTCCTAACGGCCTTGTTGGCTTTGCTTCTTCCTCGCCGGTCGCTCTCATGCGTCGGCTAATTCGCCCGGGGACAGTTTTTTCCCGCTACATGTCAGAATAGTACATTACGCAGTACATTTGGAACCGCTTCATATCGGCAACTCGCCGGTAGCGGCACATTCCCGTGAGCGCATGTCGCTACACCTACCCGGCTTGAGACACACGCTACAAGCACTACACCTTCGACCAAGTCGGCACCTTCCTCGACGCAAGCTAGGACGACGTCAAAATCTCGGCTACCTTGAGGGGGGGTGTTAGCACTAGCATCCCGTTGCCTAGTGTTTATGTACAAGGTAGTAGCTATTTGTCATCCTAGTACTTAGTGTTATGCTATTAGCGGTACTCTATTCCCTATTAGTGGCGGTCGGCCGGCCCTGCCGGTGCCTTCGCTGGCCGCCATCTCTCTCCTCTCACTTCTCTAGTCACCACAGCCGGCCCCCATGTGGGGCCAGCACGACCTCCATGTAACTATCCGTTCCCAACTCTAATAGGGAGGCATGCGAAAAGCCTCCTCGCTCGGGTCGTTGTTAGTCCCGTCTCGATCCACTTCTTCGTAATTAACGTTCCGCCACCGACTTCACAGCCGATCAAGTTTCACATAGGAGAGCGGTTAACTGCAGAACAACGTTAAACTCCCGGACACTATTCTACGACGACTCCCCGGAGTTACTTCAACCTGTGGGCTCGCCGCTTTTAAGCCGACAATAGGATCATCCCATTGAAACAGCTGACCCAATAAAGCGACAGCGATCGAACAGATTGTCACATGTAGAGCGCGCTTGGCTAAAACAATAACTCAAAGACACGGTGGAGGCTGGCTTATTTCGTCCCAGTCGCAATGACTTCGGCTCGCCAATTACTTTCGTGCGTAAAGTCGATGGTTTACTACGACAATGCATCGACTATCATGGCCTTAACACGGTCACGCGTAAGGACACCTACTAAATCTGCGTGTGGATGGCAGTCTTGACGAGATGACGGACGCGTTTTTTACACACATCTCAACTTAGCGGCTAGCTCGTGGCAAGTTAGATGCGTGATGAAGAAGACGTCCGCAAGACCGCGTTTCAGACACATGACGGTGTGATGGAGTGGGTCGCCATCCGGTTCAAATTTTGCAACAACCCATCTACGTTCAAGTTGATGATGAATGGTATCTTGCGTGAATTTCTACACAAGCTCGTTCCCGTCTACCTCGACGACGTCCTTGTCTACAAGCGCACATTGTAGGAGCACTTGAAGCACGTGCGTATTGTGCTTCTATGGTGAAAGGATGAGGCTTTGAAGTTGCGTCTTAAGAAATGCACCTTCGGTCTGCAAGAGATGGAGTACTTAGGCCACACTGCGTTGGGAGACACTTTTTTGCTCCTGCGAGGGTAAGGTAAGATTTTTGCTCCTCGCCACCGCGTGTATCACAGGAAGCGCTTGCTCGGTTTATCGTCGTCGGGCTGCGTAGGCATGTTGTAAGTATTACCGTATACGTATTAGTTGCAGATAGCTACTGTAAGCTACTCTAGATATGATTAGTACATGTCAAGATCGGACATACCGATAAACTATTTGACTCGGTACAGAGTTGTCGCTAGGCTACAACCCTCTCGCTTGTGTTGTCCCGACACTACGCCTGTAGGCAGGTTGGCTCTGTGACTGTGTTGTTTGCGTGATTGTGACAATAACTACGTTTGCGTGAGTTATCTTCCACACTAACCGTGTTTGCATGGTTTAATAGGTTATGGGCCCTCACCTAACGTCACTCACGCGCGACAACCCGGTTCGGCGAGCTGTGATCGGCAGCTCTCCCGCAGAAGGCAAGTTTCTATAGACACTTAGTACTTTCACCTTGTAGTCGGCGGTCTCGCCAATATAAACTGCGATTTAAAACCCACCACCACCCCTCTTAAGTCAGCTACTCGAAGGCGACAGACAGCCACCCACACCGACGCACTCGTCGTGTGTGGACAGGTAGCACACAGCTAGAGAAAGGGGGGCGCACTATCGGGTGAATACGCATCCACAAGTTGCACCACAGCCCTAGCTTACCGTTTTATTTTAATATTATCTTAGCGACTCAGCCGCCAGCGCAGCGCTCCACCTGCCCTGGCCTTGGCCTCGACTTGTGCCCCACAATGGGTGGAGGATACAGAAAAGGTGCTTTGAGACACCCCGGGGCGTTAGGCCGAGGGGTAGGCGGGCATCAGTCTCTCTGAAACCACTGTTAGGCACAAGTCCGGCTAGCGGTTTTTAACTGCTGCATGTTTTTTATTTCTCCTCTTTCTTTTCGCCCTCTGTCGAAATGGCGCCGAAAACTCGCTCTGCCGACGGCCCGACTCTCCGCCTGTTTCGCCTCCTGCTTCCCCTGACCTAGGCTCTCAACAAAGCACTCTCGCTCGCGCTCTCGATACTCTCGCGCTGGTCCTTGAGCAAATGGCGCTCATTAACGCTCGCCTCGACTCGCAGTCGGCCGACGTTGCTGTTGTCGCTGCTGCGGTTGCTAATCCCGACACCCTTGTCGCTCAGCGCCGCCGCGATGCGCAGCTCGAACCCTTTCGGGACGGCCACGACGTGCACACCCTCCCCCTGCTTGAGCATCCCTAGCCGGGCTACACCCCACCGGACGCACAAACGGCCTTCGTTGCTGCTACCGCTGCAGCTCCTATTGGCGACCCCACCGTCGCACAGCGCCGTCCCGATGCGCACCGCGAGCCCTCGCGTCACGAGCTCCCGGTTGATCACCTCCCACCACCCCCCCCCCCCCATACCCCCCCGCTGGATATGCCCCTCACAACCCCGGACCTCTCATCCCGGAGGCGCGCTCTCACCTCGTCCCCCCCTCCCGTGGCCACCCACACCCGTACGGCCCGCCGCATACCATGGCCGGCCGCTCTCCCTTTCCCGGTGGTCCACCTCCTCCCTTCCATGGACGGCATTCTCCCCCAGCTCAGCGTGGCGACCACACCACCCGTGGCGGTCGTCGCCCCACCATTGACCTGGTAGTCATCGGCCGAGCGGCACACGAAGCCCCCGGCTTCGACAAGGACGCCCTCAACCGGTCCATGAAGATGTCGGTCCCCGTCATGGGCCCGACCACGGATTTTAAGTAGTGGAAGAGGACCTTCCTTAATTTCCTCTCCATCAAGGCCGCATACCTCATTCCGCACCTGGCCATCCGCGACTCCGGCGTCTGGCTCGACGAACCACCGCAACACTACGCCTACACGCTGCTCCTCCATGCAGCCAGCGCGAATCAGCGCGCTGACCATGCGATGAAATGCGTTTCTCCGGCCCGCCCTGACTGCGCCGCTGCCGCGTGGGACATCATGTGTGAACGCCTCTATTGTCGGTATTTTGCTCGCTCCCTGTCCCTCTTGGAGAACCTGATGGTCAAACAGCGCCCGAGTCAGTCACTCAGTGACTATGTCCACTCCATGCGCCAGACCTTTGATGACTACAACGAGACGTGCCAAATGGTTGTTGGCTCCGCTGCCATCCACCCCCACAACCTCGGTCTCCTCATGCTGCGCGGTATTTCCCACAGCGGCCCACACGGTCAAGCGAAACAGTGCGTCATCAACGCATTTGACACAGACTACCTACTGTCGGCTGATGAAGTGATGGCCATCATCCTCCACCTCGCGCACAACATGGACGACGACCCTGCCCCGGACACACCCGCTCCGGTCGCATCACCCCCTCCCATCTCCGCGTTCGTCGGTGCGGGCCGCGGCTCACACAGCGGTCGAGGCCAACCACACCGTCATCCTCGCGGTAGTCGACCCAACAAGTGTGGAATTTGTGGCAGCCTAAACCACCTCATGTCCGCATGCACTGCCTCGGATGACGCTTTCCTTAAGTGGAACCTCGCCAAGCGTAAGATGACCGTCCAGAAGTACGGCGCCCCCGGTGGCACTACCTCTGCTCACGCTGCTTTGCTGAGCGACGTCCCTGCCGACGACGCCCCCGCCGATGACACCGACAGCTTACCCACCCTCGAGGACTGCGCTGATGACTACGATGACGACGAGGTGAGTGTCCCTTTCAGCTCTGTGGCATTCTCCTCTTCCCTCGCCCCAGGTCGTAACCTGTCACAGTTTTGGGTCGTTGATTCCGCCTGCTCGATTAACCTCACCGCGTTCCGAGATGACTTCGTAAAGTTCACACCCCCCTCCGCTCCCACTCGCGTGGGCGGTGTCGGCGTTGACGTTAAGGGCAGTGGCTCAGTGCGGATTTCTGTCAGACTTGCCTCTGGCCAGCTTATTCACCGCACTGTGCATGCACTCTTCACCCCCGACCTATCATCTCGCTCCGCTCAGCGTATCGGCAGACTTCTTAGTGTCAGCTGGATGCAAACCCACAGCGGATGTGAATTCATCTTCCCCTCCAACTTTGACACTGGTATGCTTCTGGTACCCACATGCACGGCTGTGCTAGAACCGTCCGGAAACGGTCTCTACCTCCTTCCCCACCAGCCGGAGCTCCCTTCAAGCCCATCCGCAAAGTCGGCACATGACCCCTCACCTCGAGTTGCCCTTACTGCCCAGTGTGACCCCGTACTGTGGCACCGTCGGTTTGGCCACCTAAACATGCAAAGCTTACATGCCCAGCATACTCACGGTGTCCCGACTAGCCCTGTGTTAGCTAGCATTGTAAACAAAGTTTCTTGCGACTCTTGCTTACTCCACAAAGCCACAGCTGCACCGCGCAGCACAGCCGCTTGCGCGAAACCATCCCGCCCCCTCCTCAACATGTCCGCTGATCCCTGGGGACCAGTCAATGTCCCTTCCCCACATGGCCTCCGCTACTGCTTGCTTGTCATCGACCACCACACCAACTACATGTGCGGTTCCTTAAGTCTAAAGACGACGCATGTTCGGAGATGGAAACCATCCTCTTGGACATCAAACACTTGCATGCCCGCCATCACTCCCAGTCGGGCGCGTTCGCACCAGTCGTCAAGTTTGACTCCGACTCTGTGTTTGAAGGTGTTGTCACTCGCCGGATGTGCGCAAACCTCGGCATCGGGGTCCAGTTCTCTGCCCCATACGCCCACCACATGCTCGGCAAAGCCGAACGTCCTTGGCGCACTATCCGGGACAATGCGTCGGCGATGCTCCACAGCATGGCCGTTCCCAACTCCATGTGGTCGTGCGCTGTCAACACTATTGTGTACCTTCGCAACCGCACGTACAGTCGCTCAGTCGGACCCAATGGTGGCGTCCCCCTCACACTCCTTACGTCGTATGTGCCCGACGCCTTCAAGTTCCGCGTCTTCGGCTGCGCCGTTTTCGCCAAGGTCCCCGACAAACAACGTCGGAAACTCAGTGAAATAGCATTTCGCGGCGTCATGGTGGGCTATCCCCCTGACGCACCCGGGTACCGTGTCTACAACCCGGAAACGCGTCGCATCACCACTTCCGTCCATGTTGTCTTTCAAGAAGACACCCAAGGCTTCGACACACAACCCTCCGTCGACTCGGTCATCACCGACTCTTCGGCAGACGTACCCCAAGCCTCACCCCTATCCCACCCCATTGACCTCACATTACCAACACCCCTCCCCCCCCCCCCCGCAGCCCCTCGCCATGCTCGGCTCCGCTCACACCCCATTCGATACGGCAATATGGTTGCCCACTTGTCCGACTACCCCCCGACCCTCGTGACGGCGTGTTGTGACCTTGAACAAGGCAAAGCTCAAGAGGACATATTTTAGCACCCTCACGTCCCCGACCTTATCACGGGCCCCCACACACGCTTGCCGGCACATCCCCTACTGCCGTCGCCCTCCTCTCCGCCCGGGAGTGTGTGGAACCGAAATCCTACGGGGCTGCACTGGACAGCGCCCAAGCCCCCCAGTGGCAAGCAGCTATGCAACATGAGTATTCCTCCCTCATCACCAACGGCACGTGGGAACATGTGGACCTCCCCCCAGGCCGCATGGTCGTTAACAACATGTGGATCCTCAAAGTCAAGTCGGATACAGCCGGCGACGTCTCCCGCTTCAAAGCGCGGTTCATCGCCAAGGTGTGCAGCCAACGCGCTGGACATGACTACACAGAGACGTTCTCCCCAGTCATCCGCATGGCCAGCTTGCGTCTCTTCCTGACCATCGCAGCCGCCCGCGACCTTGAACTCTGCCAGCTTGACATCGACACAACGTTTCTCTACGCTCCCATCCGGGAAGATGTGTACATCCGCCAGCCCCTTGGCTTCAACGATGGCACGTCCAAAGTTTGTCACCTCAAGCGCTGCCTCTACGGCGTTAAACAGTCTCCCCGTGAGTTCAACATGCTCCTTCGTGCATGGCTCGTCAACCATGGATGGCAACAATGATGCGTCTCCGACCCGTGCATATACATCTACCGCTCCGGCCACGTTTTCGCCATGATCGCCATGTACGTCGATGACATTCCCGCGGCTTGCAATGATGCCACTTGGCTCGCATCGTTCAAAGCTCAACTCGGAGCACGGTTCAAGATCAAGGACCTCGGCGACCTCTCCCAACTCCTCGGCATGCACATTACCCGCGATCGCTCCACGCGCACCATCTCGCTGGACCAATCCAAGTACCTGCGCGACATCCTCGCCAAGTACGGCATGTCCGACTCTAAGCCGTCGTCACTTCCGATGGACCCGGGCTTTCTCGCCGGCCTCGCACACATGACCTCGCCCTCTCTCACCGGGGTGGCCAAGGACGTCTACCCCAACCTCATGGGCAGCCTCCAGTACGCAGCCGTCTGCACGCGCCCCGATGTCTCCACGGCATTGAGCATCCTCGGCTCCGCCCAAGCCTCACCCACGGAGGCACACTTGCATGCTCTGAAAAAGGTCCTCCGCTACCTTCATGGCACCATCGACATGCGCATGACGTTGGGGGGGGGGGGGCATGGACCACAGTCTACAACTCACAAGCTTTGCCGACGCTGACTGTGCCAACGACAGCAGCACCCGCAAGTCTCGCTCCGGCTATCTCTTCACCCTCGGACGCGGGCCCATCAGTTACAAGTCCAAAGAACAGACTTGTGTGGCTCAATCCACGTGTGAAGCCGAGTACTACTCTGCGGCTGACGCCACCAAGGAGGGACTCCACCTCCGACAACTCCTTGGGGAAATCTTTAACTCCCCCATCACCGAAACCACCACCATCTGGGAGGACAACCAAAGCGCCATTGCATACTCTCAGAATGCCTTGGTCAGCGAGAAGACTAAGCACATTGGTCTGAAGTGGCACTTCCTCAAAGACCACGTGGAGCAGGGAACCATCAAGTTGAGGTACTTCCCCACTGACGAGATGGTGGGTGACATGCTCACCAAACCCCTCCCAAGACCTGCACTGGCAAGACACCGAAGTGTGATCCTTGGAGGACAAGACCCAATGCAACGCTTCATCCCGTAGCTACCTTCAAGGGAGTGTTGTAAGTAATACCGTATACGTATTAGTTGCAGATAGCTACTGTAAGCTACTCTAGATATGATTAGTACATGTCTAGATCGGACATACCGATAAACTGTTTGACTCGGTACAGAGCTGTCGCTAGGCTACAACGCTCTCACTTCTGTTGTCCCGACACCACGCATGTAGGCTGGTTGTCTCTGTGATTGTCATGTTTGCGTGATTGTGAGAATAACTACGTTTGGCGTGAGTTATCTTCCACACTAACCGTGTTTGCATGGTTTGATAAGGCCCCCCTTGGTGTGTCGTAAACCCACCGGGGTCGGGTTGTCGAAGGTGTCGCACGAATGTGTCCGTAAACGCGCACAAGTGGTAGGGGCTAAGAGACCACCCCATCGGTAGGCCATCTAGCCGGTACAACTGGCCGCGAAATTTACTCTTAGTAACTCGCGCTGCTCTGGCACGATGCCCAGCGCGTAGAACCCGTCCTTTAGGTCGAAGGAGAACATGTAGTCGACCTTCCATGTGAGATGTCGAACGCCTAGCAGAGACTCCATCCGTAGTCGCTTTCTAACGCAAAAGTTGTTCATGTGTCGTAGGTCGACGATAAACCGCCACTGATTGTTGCTGGGCAATCTGGATACGTATTTGCTAACGGTGGTGGGCTCACAGGCTCAACTCACCTCCGTCTCCACGAAGCGCGCGAGTTCGGCCTCGACGAAGGTGAGTTGCTTGGAGGTAGCGTCTAGGAGGGAGATGCCTTGGTTGAACGGGGGTGGGGGTTGATTGTTTAGGAAGGGAATCGTAACGCCCTCTCGGATCCACCTCAAGACTTGACCGCTCGCGCCGATATCTTTCCATGCTTGCTAGTTTCACCGCACGCGATGACGCATGTAGTTTGAATGTGGTGTGCAAGAATCGGCGCGGCGGGTCACCCCGTAATTTCTCTTGTCGGCCTCGGTCTTCTTGTGTACCTTCATACTCGTTCATACTCGTTCTTCGCCGGTGAGGATCTTCTTTACCTTGAAGCGCCCGATGTAGGTGAGTCGCGCTTCCCCCGCTGAGGCCACTGCTTGATGTGTACGTAGCGCCGCGTCGACGAGTGAGTAGGCGTAGGCTATTTCGTCGGGGGTAGAGGAGACCGCGCGAATCGTTTCCATAGCAATTTCGAGTGCCGAGTTAGCGGCGGCCGTAAATACACCATAGCATAGTAAGTGCCGATACTCGTCGCGTGAGGAAATTCACGCTTTATTAATAAAATAATTGTCGGCCTCGTCGTGTTGAGGGTTCCACATGCACGGGATTGTTGTGCCGGAGGGGGACAGGCATTCCGCGAACGTACGGGACGCGAAGTATGTCCACTCTCTAGGGTCGATGTACTCTAGAGGGGTGTCTTTACTATCAACTAGTAGAGCGTCGTGCTCGCGTCGTCCACCCGCAGCTCTCTCGAAATCGAATGTGGGGGATGGCTAGAGTAGTATGTTTTGTTGGCGCGGCTGCGATGGATAGAGTTTCGACCTGGGCTGTACAATATTTGTAAGCAATTGTAGGTGGTGTGGCTGCTGCTCTGACGCGTCACCATGCGCAACGGGGTGGAGGTCGGTAGGCAATACCATGCGGTTTGCCACATGAGGTCGGGGAGTGTGTTTTCGTGCGTCGTGCAGGAGACTCAAGTGATCAACACCTTGCGTGGCTAGCAAGAGCCACGATGCCGTTTGCCTGAGCGATAGCTCTCGCAAAAGGCAAAAGGTGGACACACAATCGCTGCTAGTGCGTCATCTAGTGTGCGGACATTTTACTGTCCATGCGGGCGTGGGCGCTTGAACCGTTACGGCAGATGTACCGTCGGAGGTAACGCATGTTATTGCGTAATTCTGGCCATGCAATTCAAACCTCTATATTACCAATGTGACCATAAAAGCAAATACTTACAAGAAAAAGCAGTGGAGGCCACCAAGCAAAAAGAAGAAAAGAGGAAAAACCTAAGCCCGAGGAATAGGAAGGCACGCCATAGCCACAGCGTCACAAATATAAAATAAGAGGGGTGTGCGTTCAACGAGTTCCTGCGGCGCCCCTTGTTTGAGGAGTTGTCCGCAAATCCCGCGCTTCGACCGTTGCTCCGCGTCGCTACTATGTTGTATGGCCGTCCATCTACCTTGTACGTTTACGACTCATCAAATGCTCACGGCCCGGCCATGCGCATTCCGAGTACCCGCGGAGTCCATCAAGGTTGCGTCCTCGGGGCCATGTTCTTCGCAATTGTTGCCTCCAGGGTATACAAGCAATTGGCTGCGATTGCCCCGAACGAATCCGTTCTCTGCGGTTATTCTGACGATGTTCACTTCTTGGGACCCCCTCCGTCTCTCGTGGCTATTGGCGACGCTATGCCGGAGGCGTATGCTAGCGTTGGCCTCACCGTAACCATCCGCAAAAACTGTTTGTATTCCCCTTTGGGTGTCGGTGATGCTTTCGATAACTTACCCGACGGCCACATCATGCGGGGAGTAAATGTCTCCACGGAAGGGACGAAAGTATTGGGGGGGCCAATGGGTACATCCGATTTTGCTCGAGACGTGTTCGAAACGGCCTTAAGTAAGTATGAGGCCTACGGCGAACGTCTAAGGGGTCTAGCGGCTCACCGGCACACTCACACTGCGCTTCGTATCCATCAACATTGCAACCGCCGCTTCGGACACTTTGCCCGTACAGTCCCCCGAGGTCTTGGCAGGGGTGAGGGCTACGGTGACACCGTCGAAACATTCCTCGAGCGCGCTGACAATGCCACCCTAGATGTGGCGGCTGAGATATTGGGCCTTCCCGCATCTAGCCTACCCAGCAACACTCGCTCCGAGATGTCTCTTCCCATACGTTTCGGCGGCATGGGGGTGGGGGATTTGGCTGCCTTGGCGGATGCGGCCCATGTCGGAGCGGCCGGTTTGGCAGTGGGCTCAGCTATTGGTTTCCTTACAACACAAGACGCTCGCGTGCGCGGGGATTCCCAAGACGATGTTCCAATGGAGCCAACCATGTATGGACGGTTAGCGAGTGCTATGACCACAGCGGTGTCCCGTAGGCATGGTACACCGGACGGAGACGACGGCGATAACGAACCCATGTGGTCGTTAGAACTCGCTTCGTCGTGGACGCGCTTGGACGCTGCGTGCGGTTCTCACGCTCTCGCCGAGTCTAATCCTTCGATAACCACAGCCTTAGCGATGCTCCCCCCGAAACGTCCAACGGTGGCTCGCGCCGGCTGCGTTGCCGAAGCCCGATCAAACAACGAACAGATTGCCCAGTCCCTTGATGGCCTACCCTCGCTCGTCCCTCTTTCTGAGTTTGCCACGGACATCTTTCCAAAGCTACAAGCCGACATCAGTGAGCGTGTCAACTTGTTTCGCTTCGGGAAGCTCGCTCCCACGTTTTCCAACCGCGCTCGGCCGGAGTCTAGGCGTTTTCTATCTCGTCTCGGCCACGGCGCCCTTGCGTTTTTGGCCTCGGACCCGCCTACTTCGGGTCGCCTGGGCGAGCTCCGTGAAAAGTTCCCTGAGCACTACGACGCAGTTTTCCGCGTCGCGGTCTGTCGCATCTTCGGCCTACCCTCATCTCGCATCCTCTCTTCTCTACGCTTCCCCACTGCTTGTGCTTCTTGCCATCTCTCGGTTCAAGCTATGCTGGGTGCGTTCTCGTCGGCGGGTGTTGACATGTCGGATGATGCGTGGGCCACTGCTTTTGCGGACCATTTGGCTCGTTGCGGCGGAGATGCTTCGGTCCACACCGCTCACTCTTGGTTAGTGACGGCCCTTGCGGAAATCATCTCCGAGGTTCGTGGCGCACTCGGGGTTGGCGTCGAGGTCCTCACAGATCCCACGATGTTAGTTCAACTCCCCAACGGCAACGACGGTCTCCCCGCGGATGTGGGTGTCTTGCACTATCACGGCATCCGAGGCTCAAAACTTGCCCTTGACGCCGTGGTTTCCGGTTTGTTCGGCGTGTCTAGCCCCCCGTCACCCGAAGTCGCTCTCCGCCGTGCTGAGAAGACTAAGTTCGAGAAGTACTCGGAGGGGTTGAGGAGTCGCCCCGACATCCGCTTCATTCCCTTTGCAGTCACGGAATTTGGTACTCTTGGCGGCCACGCCACGGCTTTCTTGACGGAGCTAGCCAAGCAGGCAGCCGCATCTAAAGGGATGCACGTGGGCAAGTTGTTGGCCTCCTGGCGTCGAAAGGTCTCTCTCGCCGTCCATGTTGCTCACGCGGACAACGTTTTGCGTGGTTTGTCCGCCGCTGCGGACGGCACGGAGGCCGCTTCTTCCTCGGCTGGGATGCCTTCTCCGG